>QFEN01000138.1:71675-94445 GCA_003316125.1 Auricularia polytricha
ACCTCGCTGTAGGACTTTGTGTGTCTTGCTTTAAGCTGTACAGGTCCGTGTAATTGCCCTTTTATCTTGCTATACAGCATTTCGAGACTAAGAAGGAACGATCGTCGTCACTCGTCTACGGTCTGCACAGTATATTTTAAGATTGTTCCCATCAGATACAATGCTCCAAAGTATAGCCGTCGCTTCCCGAACCACCGCAACGCCTGGCCGGCAGTGTTCAACTATCGTCGAGTCGTTCAAGGTATAATTATATCACGTCGCAGTGCATCACTATCATCTGAGTCCTGACATTAATATTAATATTGTCTCCGCTGGTCTCCATGTAGCTCATTGTGCCCTCGTCTCCGACAGCTATTTTTCTACCTTTTGTTACCAACTTGGATTGTGAAAACCGCTTCGCAGAACTCGCACGATTACAGACACAAAATTACACAACTTGTCAGCCGTTCATTAAAACCTGTGCAGTATCAGTGAGGGGTCATAATTTCAGCCCGCATTAACACCGTCGTGGGATAAATAGCATTTCGGATGAAGTTCGACTGTGTCCATATTATATCAGTTATCAGTGGACAAGAGTAATTAGGGAGCATGCAAACATTACAATGAATAGGGAATGGAGACACCGTGCACCCAGCTGAGTGGGCAGAAATGTTAGCGATCATGGATTAAATGCACCCGTCGTCCTATCAAGCCTGCCAGCCGCGGCCGGTGACCGGGTGTACCACGCAGTTACTTATATGGCTGTGATATTTATATTTATATTTTAATATATAACACACCCTGCAGACACCCGCAAGTGGCAAGGTTCTGGTTCATGCTGCATTCATCGTCCGCGCAAAGGTGTCTTTCGCAAAACAATATTAATGGCTAGGACTACCAGTAGCGACCATGAAGGAAGGGAGGATGCAACACGATTGCCATAAACTGGTAATTAATAGATGGTGTCCTCATGGCAAAGGCTGTGTGCCTATTCGTGTAGCGCTTCCGCTTGCCCCATGCATAATCATTTGAGTACATGGTAGGTCCTACTAGTACTGGACAACAAAGTTCCGATGGATAATTGGGAGCCAGCACCGATGTTCAAGTGCAAGTGTAAAACACGTAACATGCTTCAGGCTTGTTACAACAATAATAAGCACTAACCCAAGAAATAACGCAGCTACGGATATACAATTGTAATGTCAAATATTGAGGGGAAGGAATCACATCCAATGGACACCGGTCACAGATCATCTTCAAGCTCGCATTCAGATCTCCGGAGTACCACTGTACTGCCCAGGACGCGGCTGTTGCGAAAAGACTGAGGGTATCGATGGGTTGTGGTATATGTTGCTAGATGCGGTGGTTTGGAGGGTGGGGGAGGGAGGAGAACCCGGGAAAGTGGACGGGTCAGAGGGGTCCTGCGCAAGGAAAATGAGTTGATGCATCACAAGATCATGAGAAACATACGTAGAGACGCTGTGGCTGTGACATTTGGGGTTGCATTGGGAATGGATTAGGGTTAGTGGAGTAAACACTTTGAGTGTAGCCCGGACCTCCGCCACCAATGTCGCTGAAAGCGGCCGATGGCGCTGTGGAGGAGCGACGGCGTTTGACAAAGAACCACGTCGCGAGGCCTATGATGGCTGCAGCTCCCACAATTCCACCAACAACACCTCCAGCTATAGCTCCAACGTTTGAACTTTTCGAATTAGTTGATGATGATGATGTCGTTGAAGATCCTGCCGCGGCCGGGGGACTGGTCACAGAAACAGACACACTAGTCGATTGAGTAACTGAGCCTGTGGATTGTACTTTGGTTGCAGTAGATTCTGGGAGGTCTGCAAGAAAGTGAGTGAGTGCTTCTGATACGGAAAAATAATGCCCAAATGCTAACCTCCAGTGTTTTGCGCTGCGACGGGGTCGAACCCATTGCTCACCTTCGGAGAAAATTAGATTATGACAATTGGGATAAGTGGTCGTCCACTAACGTTCAGGTAAGCCCATTGTGGAACATAGGTACCACTGGGAATGTCCATCGGATATCTGTCAATCAGGTAAATAAGAAGCATGGAGAATATAATTTTTGTTTGACTGACGCTTGGGGGTATACCACTGTGCAATTGTAGTTCCAGCCAGTCCAACTGCGAGGAAATAAGCGCTCCGTTCGATCATACTCAATACGACTTGAATACGACTCACGTTAGATACGTTCGGTTCTGACAATCACCGCAAGCGCTAATCAGCGAGTAGGTCACTGAACTGCATTCGCAAGAGTTGGCTTCAGCGGCTGTGGGAGCTGCATAATGGGTATCAACAGGTAAAGGACTGATTGTAAAGTCTGCGCCAGAACTAGTGAGCTAAGTCATACTAAGAAACGAAAAAGGCGTACCTCCACCCCAGCAGACGCTCTCGAGGTAGGAAGCAACCACGCAAGGATTCTGCCCGATGCTATTGTTCATCTACAATCATTCATCAGAATCTCTATCTTTGAGCTGAAAAAAAATCATTACCCAGTCAAAGCCGGGTTGGCATGTCACATTGGACGTCTGCGCAAAAGCACCTTTGGGTACCACTGCTACCAAGACCACTATCAACGACCACGCCTTGGTGAGTGGCAACATGATGGATAGAAGGAAGAAGGATGGGGAAGACGGAACGGACAGAAGCCCTTCGAGTTATAGTAATTAAGCGCTTTGTTCCTTATGGCAGTTCGACGTGATGCCGGCCGCATCAATTGCCAAGCTCGATTTAACACAGCTTTGGGGCGAGTGCCTCAGGACTTTCGGTTCAAATATCTCTCCGTTCCATGCGTCATTAAGTGAGTGACCAGAGTAAAGGCCCACCGCTGGTAATGCCCATTGTTTGTACAAGGAAGACTCGTTTTCGAGCAGGGTAAAGTCTGCTTGGGCATTTGAGCGCTCGGATTGAACCCGTGATAGCATCATGGCAATCGTCCAAGCATATGTGCTAGATGTCAGGTGTGTCAGGGTCGGTAGGAACCGAAAAACCCCCTTCTGCATCCGCGACTCGTGTGAATATCTGACTAAGACTATACAGTTGTCAGCCACTGTGAGGTTCCAAAGTTGTCTCCGCCAAGGCATACAGCGCCGACACTATCCTCAAAACTCGCCATGGCCCCCTCGACAACGTGAGTCTGCCAGTTTCTGAACGGTCAACGGAAGTTTACATTTTTATTAGGGTTCCTACAGTCTCGGTTCGTCCATCTACTCGCGATCTATGTGATATCCATTGACTTCTACGCAGGACATCGAAGTTCCCGAGACCCTCCTTAAAAAGCGCAAGCAAAACGAAAAGGCACGGGAGGAGCGCCTTGCTGCTGCCACTGCTGCACGTAAGGTTCGTGTCAAACCGTTAATTAGGGCCTTGCTCTATATATGATGCATACGATTATTTCGACCGAATGGCTAGTGGGATTCGTTCTGCAGTGCCGCCTTCAAATTAACCATCTTTCGGGACTGACTCTTTACTTTAAAATGGCTTGATCGTATACTGAATTTTGTTTCAGGCATCAAAGGCAAAGCGCAAGGTTATTTTCAAGCGGGCGGAGAGCTATGTTAAGGAGTACTTGTCAAAGGAGAAGGAGGAGATCCGATTGAAGCGTGCTGCCCGGACATCTGGTGACTTCTACGTTCCTGCAGAAGCCAAGGTTTACTTCGTCGTCCGTATTCGTGGGTACGTGCAGCTTCCCTTGTGATGATTTATTTTTCTCAGATACGCGTAGTATCAACGAGATTGCACCCAAACCCCGTAAAATCCTACAGCTCCTCCGCCTTCTTCAGATCAACAACGGTGTTTTCGTAAAGGTCACCAAAGCCACCCAGCAAATGCTCCGACTGGTTGAGCCCTATATTACATACGGGTAAGTCACTTCTTTTATGAATATGCATGGTGACTGATGAATTCCCTTAGCGAGCCAAACATCAAATCCGTCCGTGAACTCCTCTACAAGCGCGGTTATGGCAAGGTCAACAAGCAGCGCATTCCCCTGACCAACAATGCCATCATCGAGGAGTCCCTCGGCAAATATGACATCCTCTCCATAGAGGATCTCGTTCACGAGATCGCCACCACTGGCCCCAACTTCAAGCAGGTCAGCACGACCATACCCAAAATATTTTATACTGCTGACAGATTGGAACAGGCATCTAACTTCCTCTGGCCTTTCAAGCTGTCGAACCCTAACGGTGGCTGGAGGACGCGCAAATTCAAGCACTTCGTTCAAGGTGGTGACTTTGGTGACCGGGAGACCAACATCAACAAGCTCATCCGCCAAATGAACTGAGTGTATCTCTTATTGCGGTCTGACGGAGGGGTAGTGGCGGGATTGAGCAGTCACAAGGTATGCTCGGCATGAAATTGATCATGTTCCTCTATTTTTTGCCATGTATGCACTATGAAAACGCGTATGGATAACTTCAGCATTCTTTGGCATGATAAGAGCTGTATTAATCTGCACATATTGCTGTAGAGTTCGTGTCGGAAAAAAGTTTCCAGGGTTTTAAGGCCTTGCAAGACATTTTAATGTTACGTTGAGTTTTGCCTCGCCATGCCTCAGAACGGCCCGTTGAAATGCCTTATAAGGCCCTCGCCGACCTTGTAATCTGGCAGTATTACAATGGTACCTGACTTTTTTCCGACGCGCGTCCACCCAATTACCATGGTGATAACGACCGTCCGTTCCAATAAGTACCATCTGAGATGCCAGTTTGACATGATAATACCGTAGAGAAGTCTATATTCTGCAATGTCTTTGCAACGAACTGTTCCACAGGACACAGGTGAAACTTCTCGTGAAGTAAACAATATCCTACGGAACTTGAGGTGCGCCGCGGTTGGTGATATCTCAAGTGAAACACCTCATTCCTTCCTCCAGAGGAGAGCACTTTCGCCATTCACGCAATGTGCAGCGTGTCCCAGCGAGCCTACCCACGCCGTTGCATGTCAATAACCTTCCAACTCTTCCGATCAGCCTGATTCATCCCTCTGCAGCAGACGGCGGGCGGAATGCAGCTGCTGCTTCAGGGCACCATTCTACAAGACCTATCTGGATCGCAGGACCTCATAGTTGGACAGCCCTTTCATCTCCGAAGATCTGGGAGGCAGACTCGGCGGACATAAACTCCCCTGCCTGGCGCGAACACGCCCTTGACCTGGTGTTCTCCCCTGGCAATGCGCCAGTGCATCCACCAGGTAGTGGATCCCTCCGTACCCTTCGGAAGCGTGAGTTCCCTACGCTCGCACTACTATCCCTTCATGTCATCCGCATGGAGTGCAGCTCATATGAGTTGGCTGAAATCATGCCCTGTATCCCATCTCACCTCCGTCGCGTCTTAATGCGTCACAGCGCAATACACTATCCCTTCTCTCGGACCGAGCTGAATGCAATATGCGGAGAAGAAGGGCATGCAGACGGAGAACTTGTAGTTGTTGGGCCGCATACTACATTGCGCAGCGATCATTTCCGACGCATACATTCTCCAAGGGAATCCGTGTCTGAAGAATGTGCAGCAGACAAGTCTACGTGGGATTCCCTTGCAACACTGGCCAGCGAGCCTAGTGTGCTCTTCTCCATTACTTTCCTATCCACACCGTTAACCTTTGCTTTGAGCCACCTTCCGCCCACAATCACTTGCCTCGCACTCATCAATATCCCTAAACCAGCATCCCTCCAACGACTTCCATCGTATTGCCCTCTGATCTCGCTGTTAGATCTGTCTTACAACAGTTGGCTCATTCCAGCATTAGGGGAGAAGCTACTAGATGACTACCCGTGGACGAAATTGCACTACTTGAAGGTGTTGGGGCTACGAGGGTGTCGCGTCACGTCAACGCTTCTGTCGCAAGTCAATAGAGGTCGATGGGATGACGTGGACGTCATTCATTGATAATTTGCATATATAATATACATGAACCACATATACAGAACTCTGGAGCAGAGAGAATAGTGCAAATTGCCGGTAGGGTATACAAAAGTACAAGAACCTCAGCGGAACGTAAACAAAATCATACCCGAGCATCGAGGAATAAGCCCAGATCAAATGGTGGCAAGTACTGCATTTCATGTTAGATCCCGCAGACAATATATCACTTGTAATGAATCTTACCTCAACAGTTGGTTTCTTCTCTCCTGAAGTTGACGCACTCCTGCTGGGAGGCTTTGGTGGAAGGGTGACTCCTGCAGGTCTGCTGGAGTGTGTAGGAACTCTGATATGCAGTTCATTCAAAGCCGCCCAGAGACAAGAATTATATCGCACGGCAACTTCCAGATGAGATACAGACTGTAAGTTGCTGTGATCTGAAAAATAGGTCTTAGCATATGACCCTTTCATGCTAGGAGGTATCTAAATCAAAGCACTCACATAGTATTGCACGGTTGATCTGGTCTGCAACACGTTCTCGTCTTGCCTGGTCAAGATATTTTGACATCGGGCTATGCTCTGGCACCTTGTACGCGAGAAGACCACCAACATTCTCCAACTCCTTCAAATACGTCGCTCGGTCTTCTGGTTTCCGTAATAGTTCCACCAACGCATAAAGCTTTTGCGCACGCAGTATCAGCTCTGTTTGATAACGCTCATCAGCCATAAGGTCAGGGTCACGGGAGAGATTCGTCGGGGGTTCTGGGGTTGCTATGGGTGTCGTCCGATGAGGCAGGACATAGGGAAGGGGGAGGGTACGGCAGGCTTCGATGAAAGCATGAATACGGAGGTTAAGTGAAAGGAGTGTCGGGTCCAAAACTGTGCGGGAGGTGTACTCTATACGGTCAGGCGAAGAATCAACGGAAGACGACGTTTCTGAGGATGATACACTTGATGAGGCAAGAACGCTGGGGAAGTGCTCGTTCAGGAGGGCAGTGGCCTCATCTATTCGCCCCGAGAGAATTTCTGTTCGTATTTCTGCACAAGGAGATCAACATTGGCGGACCCACAACCTACAATTCACTGCACCTTCACGACGCCGTATTCTCCGGAGGCCGTCATCCGTCAGGTCTGCTGAGGTCCTTTGCAGCCTTCTGTCAGGTGACGTGATTTCGTCTCCATCCTTGTCGAGGTGCCTCACGGCAGTATCCCTCGCGAATGCCTGCGCAGTCCCGGTGTAACAGTTATGGCAGAGGTAATCGAGTACAAAGGCACGCTGTAGGGAAGAGCGAGATCAGTCACAGTGACAAAAGACTTCTTGGTGGATCAGAACACACGAGATGATCAGGTTGCGGTTCCGCGAATTGTTGGTTGCTAACTGGTGGAGACGGTGATGGGATTTGCGATGTTGGCGCTGGGCTCCTGATGATGGAAGACATGAAAGACTTCAAGCGACAGTACTGCTTGTGGTAAAGAGAAGAATTAAGAAGGCACTGCCAAAGGACTGGGCGACAGGGCTATAGTTAGTGCACGACAGTTCTGGCCACAATGCAATCTCGGATGCTTGGAGAGTAACTCTCACATGCGTATATGTTCAACTCGTGGGGTCTGTACAATACATATGGTATAATAAACAATTGAAGCTTGAGCCTTATGCAATTACGGTGTTAAGTAGGGCGTGAACCGGAGGTCCGACTCCTGGAGTGCCGTACAGCACTCGCACTTCTACCACCGTAGTATGAACCAGAAAGAGCATCCCCTCCTAACAAACAAGCTTGCTCTTCAGCGAGGGAAGCTCTGTGTACGATAGATGCACCACGGCCTCGCCGACGCGGAGGCTTTCCTCGGTAGATAAAGGACTGGGACACAATAGTGACATCAAAGATGAACGTGCCGCCACTTCCAAGTAGGTATCTAGAAGATCATTAATGAAAAGATTAAAAGCACATAAGCCAAGGAACGTACGGGAAGCTCTCCTTGAAAAACTTGGTTGATGCAGGTGGAGGCATGTGTGCCTCTGGAGATGTCAATATCGAGCAGACGTAGAAAAAGTTGCCAAGGAAAGCGAAGACAAAGAGATACATCGAAAGTCCCTCAACAGACTTCCTGGCATACTGGAAAAGTCGGTCAGATGAAATTATTCCAAAGCAGAAGGAAAAAGTAGGCTCACGTTTTTCCATATTTGAGGAAGCCTAGAAGTTAAATACAGTGAGGTACACAGCCAGGCGAATATTCGTCCAATGATGCGTTCCGCTGAGGGGGACTCTTCTGATTGAGATCGCAGCTCGTTCTGGCTAAGTGTCAAAGGGAATTCGACCGACACAACTCCTGATGACGCATGGTAGGCCGCATCCGGTACGGAAGATGCTGTCATTGGATCTGGTACAACAACCTCTTCCACTAGCACTCGTCCAATGCTGTCACTCCTCTCTGCTAAAGATCTGGAATGAGCGTTGGTCAGAGCTCCGACACTAAACAGCACTCCAAATCCGAGCAAGACCATGCTTGCCCCGCGTCGACTCGCACGCGAACTGGTCCTATGGCCACTCGCTGCACGCGAGCCGGGCTGCTCAACCGCAACCTCATCCGCATCTGCCACACGCTGCTCTGGGCGACCCCGGGCAAATGCTGCGAACTCGCGTTGAGGAGCCGTTATTTGCAATGATTTGGGAACGACCGGAGACGCCTGACTTCGAGCGCTCGGCTGATGATCGCGGCGTTCTTGGCTCCATGAAACGCGTTTCCGCCCAGAGTGGAAACTTTCTGAGAGTGCCGACAAGACCACATCATCAACCTCATCCTGCGCTTCCTCGGCAACTTGGGGTGCTGTGTCATTGAGTGGTTGATCGATAAGATGCTTCCGCGTGACACGATGTTCAGGAAGTGGATCGGGGAACGCGGCCAATGCCGCAGCTGCGGCAACATTCCCCGCGACTGCGGATAATGTGCGATAGTGCGATGCGTCTAATGAGAGTCGACGAGCAGTGGAGATAGTCCGTGAGCGTGTGCGTACAAACACCTCGGATGGTGTTGCTGGCCCTCCACCATAGTAGAAGTATTGGGCCAGCAACGAGCAATCCACTATGCAAAAGTAGGTTGCAAGGTAAGTCTTGAAATCAAGTCAATATTGTGAAGAGACGATATAAATTTCAGTAGCCCACCTGGAAGGGAAGCTGGTGGGTGAGCAAACAACCAACTAAATTTGAAAAGTCGCCTGTGGGCGAGAAAGCAACATCAGCGGACAGCGAATTGATCGATAAGAATGTTCGCACCGAGCAACCAGTTACACAAGAACGGTAGGGCGAGGCCCTCGCACGACTGTCGTTTGTGGTTCTCTAAGACTTGTCTACGATGGCGAATATGGCGCAATTCATCGTCAGTGCAACGTAATGAAAGACTGAGCACTGATCACTCACGGAAATTGGGCGCCGAGCCAACACCCCATAGACGCATATCCGAGTAGCTGGCTAAATTTCGCTGTGAGGAACATCCTCACCTGAGGTTGGAGGTTGATGCTAAATGTAGTGGTTTACGACAAGTCGAGGCGCCTTGGATTGCCTCCAGTTGGTTCACACACCTACTAGTGCGTGGCAGAACATCCAAACCGCCTTGTTCGGTCGTGTGCAACCTAACCCGTCGAATCGGCATGTGCATGATCCACCGCTTTCGTTTCAGTCATCCTCCGGTATCCGACAAGGGTATGCTGCAGCCTGAGGCACTCTGCGCAGCAATAAATCTTGTTGAACTTACTGAAGTACATCATGTACAGGCGCCTACTAACGCGGGCGCTCAACTGAACAGATCTCATCTTATCCAAGTGGACCTTTACACTGGTAAGTACTGAATCATCTACGCTCTTTTATCACGGTCCCGAATCCGATTTCAATTGCCAAGTATCAGCGTCTGATAGGTAGATAATTCTGTCTCAGAAACTCTCCAGAATTCGAACGAGCATGACCGCCTCGCCGGAAGTCCGCTATATAAACTAACCACTGAACGACACAGTTATTTTCCGTCATGTACACTTTCAGACAATATCATCATCGATGGCTGCCGAATCCGACACATTTGTTCTAGAATCTATAGTAGAACGATTATCTTCATTCGTCTACGGTTTGTCTAAGGCTAAGGGGAGACTACCGTGCGGCCGACATGCGGCATCAGCATATGTATCCATCTTGACTTGCGGGCAGCTTCAAAGCTTCGTCCCTTGTCACAGGCGCATACTAACGCGGGCTCTCATTCTTTCTCAAATCCAAGTAGACCTCTACATTGGTAAGTAATTGAATCTACCCACTCATTCGTTGTTGAAGTCCTGATTTTAATTTGCAAGCATCAGCATAGATCACCGTCTAATAGAATCAAAGTCAAGGACGAGTACTAGGCGCACTATCGTCATGATCGCTGCATCCCAGAAAGTCTACCCATCTGGTTCATATGAACCAACCACTGCGGACATTCTCACAGTCAAACAATACTTCAAGTTATTTTCTATTCCACTTCCAGACGAAATCGTCGATGACATTATCGATGCTGCATCCTATTGGGCACACACCTCTACAACAATGGATCGTAGCGCTGTTGTCCATGCCGGAGACATGATGTACATGCGTACATTGCCTCTTGCAGTGTACGGCACAGAAGGAGATTTCCTACTCGACGAAAAAAGTTTGCTTGAAGAAGGGCTTGTCCTCGGCGGGCTACCTTCAACTGAGCCAAAATGGGCAGTGCCCACACTTTCCAAACCTTTTCGCAAGATCGAGTTTCAGCTATGGAGTCATGACCAGGGCTGGGTCAGTGATCATGGTAGTCGTCCAGGAACGTACAATGGCTCATACTCCTGGTTCGATGTCAGTGTGGAGAGACTTGGCTCTACTTTATGTTTCACGGAAAGTATCAGGTGGCCTTCTTCACTCCTCTTCACCGCATTTGATGCACCAAATCTGCCGGACGACATCATGTATGTTCGCCCCGCTGATGCACCAACCTCTGTGACGACTCATCCAGGTTCATCAGATTTACTCGAAAGGACGTCAAGTGTCCATTCTTACCTTCCCCTTCCACTCTTCAGAAAAATATTGTTGCGGGACGTCAAACATCACACCATATCGTCACTTGGACGGACCTAGACAATGTGAAAGAAGGTTCACCCGAAGCGATTGCAGCAGAGAATAGGGGACAGGGATGGAAATCATATGATGGTAGCTTTGTACGTGATTTGCAAGTCGGAGACTGCATTACTTTGTGGATGAGGGCTCGCTTTCCAGGATGGATGAACAATGCTGTGAAGGCGAAGATAGCAGTATTTTGGGCAGTATAGGCTGATCTACAGGGTGGTGCCAAGAAATGTGCACAAATAACCTCTACCACGTACGCGGGATTTCAATTCAAAGGTTACAGGTCGGCAACAGAGTCAATGATCCTAGACTTCAGCGGGGGAGGGGGACGACTGCATGTATTCTCTCGTTGACTGCGACAATGATTGACGCGTACGACCTTGGAGCGACTCTCACTGTTTGATCCATCCTCTACATCGCTTGGCGCTACACTTGCATAAGAGCGCAGTGGGCGACATCTTTCGCTTTCGCTTCCCAGTGCCTTCAGCTATTTCTTCGGCAGCGCTTGGCTCATAATCAATAGTGAGCTCCTCTCCGGCAGGTATATCTCGAGCAGCGACGAATGTCACATAAGGCATGTGAACCTAAATCAAGGTCTCGAGCGACGGCAAGAATTCTAGGTCATAGGCAATTACCTCTCGAATGGTGTCAAAGACGACCGAATAGACCTTCATACTGGGCGAGCATGAGTGACTGCACATCAAATAATTCGATGTTAGCTCTCAGAGGCTCTCAGGAAGATCGTTTCGACTCACTTGACAAAGCGGGTCCAGTTGCCTAGGGATTAAATTAAATTAAATCAAAAGAATCACAGCACGGGGCATACCGCAGTCATGAGAATCGACCGAAAATTTGTCTCCTGCATTGTGCTGACCGCGGATCTCTGTGCCATCGAGATCGAAAACATAACCAATGTGCTCCGGAGGAAGGCTGTCTACGTCTTCTCGGCGTCTGTGAAATTGAGTGTGGGCCTGCGGAGGCTAGGATGGAAGAACTAACAGCAGCGTCCTGCAATGAAGATTTCAGTACTTTGGATTGGAGACATAAACATACAAACCCTGTATATATTCCCAATACCTTTCCTCTTGGTAGTGCGACGAGGCAACGAGCACCCCAGCCGCACTGTTTTGTCTTGAAAATCTCGATTGGAATATCACGAGGCTTCTGAGCAACGCGATTTCCGCACGTTGGACTACATTTGCAGTACTGTAGCAAGTTTAGTACGATCAGCGTGTCGCCTCAGGTGAACTTGTACCTTGTTGCACTCAATCACTTCAACTCCTTGCGGGATGCAAAATGCGAAAAGTCCCTGCACAAGTTGCCAATATGTTCCGCAATGGGAAAAAAAACTCACCCCGCTATAGGCGTATAACTTTTGCCCTCTCTCATTCGTGATATCTGATTCCGTCTGACAGTCGCATTGAGATGCTCTTTGACACGTTTTGCATCCACACGCAAGGAAAGCCCCTGGATCCACGTCAAATTTTGACTGGAGATCAGCATGATCACTGGTTCATAGGATGAAAATGGTCAAATAAATAAGAGATCAGAAAACACACAAATGATATTTTCTTTCCATGTATTTGAATTTGTGCAGATGCTGCCCAATGTCGCCATCTACGATCTCGTTGGAGATGCGTATATCTGCAGCACCAGTCTCATGTGCTGCTTGGTTCCAGTTACTCTGTAAGAGCGCTCGCCCGCGCCTGCGATACATTAATAAGATATGCCTATAAAAACGCAAAAATGAAACTCACAAAGGCTTCACAGGGCGGACAAATATAACGTCGCCCTTCATATCTGACGGCGCGGGTTTTAGTAACCCCGCTGAAGTGCTGGCCCGACCAGATTTGACAGAGCGGCCTGTGGTAATATTCTTGGAACCTTCTGCAACATCTTTGGATATAGTACTCCTGGGAGACTCCAATGAGCTTGTAGACGAATTGAACATCAAAGAGCGAAAAGCGTCATCCCCTACGGAAGGTCTTTTAGATAAAGCTAGGGGGTTCGAAGGAGTTGATCCACGAGTGCGTTTGACCGAGGACGAACGTGGTACTTCAGACGACGGGGTAGAACGTGGGGTACCTCGGCGAACACGCAGGCGAGACGCCGCATTACCGTCTTCGGCATCGGGCTCATCTGTGCGCCTGCATGCAAGTTCAATTTCTTTATCCCAATCTGCTGCTGAGGGCTTCTCAGGCCGTTTGCGTTTCTTCTCCTCGTATGCTTGCGCGCGCAGGAAGGTAAAACGCTGATGCACTGCATCATCTGGCCAGGATACTTCCATGTCTAGACTATCCTGGGCAAGTGCATTACGCTTGAGACGCTGCGTTCTTTTCCAGCGATTGACCAAATCACCACGATCAGTTATATCGGGTTGCCAAGTCGTGTTTGTGCCATCCTTTCGCGACCAGTTTCCCCATCTCACCTGATCATGTTAAGTACAAATAAAGTGCAAATTCTAGTCAAGATACCTACTTCGTATCTAGTAGACTCGTAAACACGGATACGGGTGTAATCCAAGGGGAGCTTACCTTGAAGTGCCATCAGGATCAACCTCCTCACCTACGATCCCCTTGATTGGCCACTCTCCATTCTCATTCCCACCTTCCGCATCGCTCCAGCTTTCCTCTGGAGAGGAAGACCGTTTCCACAAGTCCATGATGCACCGAATTCACGACAACGTTGAGGATAGTAATGAATGACTTTCTCCAAATGACAGCCTGGTCATGTGACCGCTCGCGTCGCGTCTTGATGGCTTAGAACCTTCATCTTTCTTCACTTTCACCTACCATCATGTTTATGCTACGGCGCACCCCAACGACTTCGGATGGGAAACCTGTGGATAGGCTACATGAGAGCACGCGCGTAAACAAGCCATTCAAACCCCCAACGCTTGTCAATGCTTCCGAGCGTGTCCAGCCTCAGCGCAAGCGCAAGCGAGTTTCGTACAAAGACTCGGCGGGCGACGAGAACGACAGTGACGACGATAATGCAAGAAAGCAGAAAAAGAAGAAGGCAGACAAGGACGGGACTTATAATAACGAGGAAGAGTTGAAAGCTGCTATCAAGACCTTTCCAGTGTACAAGCCCAAGCCATTCGATATGCTGCGCAGGTTCTCAATGCCTACTATGACGAGCAAGAACGGGGAGACGGTGCACATTTTGCCTACCAATTCATCTCTGGGGATTCGTCCACTGGCCAAGATCCTCCCTCGCCCGTTACATGATCCAATGGAGGATCATGCCATTGTCCTGTACGACCCTACAATTGACGACCGCGAAACAGACGAAGAAAAGAAGGAAAGAGAGAAGGAGGAAGCTAAAGAGAGGGCAGCCAAGGAAGCACAAGAGAAGACAGCAGGGATGTACAATCCGCATAAGAATCTACGGACGCTCCTGGGTGAGGGCAAGGGCAAGAAAGAAAAGGCACAAAAAGTCCCTGTAGTAATTGATCCCAGACTCGCAAAGGTTCTACGTCCACATCAGGTTGAAGGTGTTAAGGTGGGCATTTCCTATGGCGTGCTTTTGCTGTATTCATCATAACACACAGTTCTTGTACAAATGTACGACCGGCATGATGGTGGACAACCAGTACGGCTGCATCATGGCCGATGAAATGGGTCTTGGAAAGACCCTACAATGCATCGCGTTGTTATGGACCTTGATTAAGCAATCCCCTCACGCAGGTAAGCCCACAATAGAGAAATGCATTATAGCATGTCCTTCTAGTTTGGTGAAAAATTGGGCGAACGAACTCGGTGTGTTGTTTATTTTTCAGTTTTTCCGAAACATCCCTCACCTTCTCTCAGTCAAGTGGTTAGGGAAAGATGCCATTTCAGAGCTTGCGGTGGATGGTAAAGGTGGTAGGGGTGAACTCCATGGGAAGGTTGTTCGATGGGTAGAAGCAACAGGTCGGAATGTCACACAGCCAGGTTGGTCGTTGACCTTAATGATGGATGCCTGACGTTCATGTTTTCTCAGTGATGATCGTTTCCTATGAAACCCTTCGTACTCTCACTGCGCATTTGGCCAACTGTAGCATCGGCCTCCTGCTTTGCGATGAGGGCCACAGGTTGAAGAACTCCGGTGAGCTCACACATTGACGGGAGTCAATTAGAGCACCATTAATGAGGTATCTTGTTAGGCAACCAGACATTCCAAGCCCTGAATTCGCTCAATGTCAAGAGACGAGTCATTCTTACCGGAACACCCATCCAGAATGATCTCTCAGAATATTTCTCCCTCCTGAACTTCGCAAACCCTGACTTCCTCGGCTCCCGGGATGACTTCCGTAAAAACTTCGAGAACGCTATTATTCGTGGTCGCGACGCGAGTGCCAGTGCAGAAGTACAGGCTCAATGCGAGAAAAAACTCAAGGAACTCGGTGGCCTGGTCACCAAATTCATTATTCGGCGGACAAATGACCTATTGTCAAAATACCGTGAGTCCATACCTGTTGTACTGTTACGAATTTTTACCCCAATTATCATGTAGTACCGGTCAAGTACGAGCACGTCGTATTCTGTGGACTCTCTGACTTTCAGCTTTCCTTGTACCGCCTTTTCATCTCCTCACCTGAGATCAAGGCGTTACTTCGCGGCACAGAGTCCCAACCACTCAAGGCAATCAATATCCTCAAGAAGCTGTGCAACCATCCTGAACTGCTCAACCTCCCCTCCGACCTCCATGGTTCCGAAAACCTTCTACCCGAAGGTTATGGTGGCGCGGGTGCCACTGGGCGCGACAAAGGCAGGAACCAGACGGTGCGATGTGACTGGGGAGGAAAATTCTTGGTCCTCGAGCGATTCTTACATCGCATCAAGACAAATACCAACGACAAAATTGTGCTCATTAGTAATTACACGCAGACGCTTGACTTGTTCGAGAAGCTGTGTCGAAGCAAGAAGTGAGTCTATGATGTTTGATGGTGCGTTCGGTGTATGTTGACATATGAATCAGGTATGGCTTCTTTCGTCTTGATGGGACCATGACAATTACCAAGCGTCAGAAGCTCGTCGATCAGTTCAATGATCCCAATGGAAAGGAATTTATTTTCCTCTTGAGTAGTAAAGCTGGGGGGTGTGGTATCAACCTTATAGGCGCCAATAGACTGATACTTTTTGACCCTGGTTAGTATGTTCGATATGCTGGTTAGCTTAAACTGACAAGATCTGCGTAGACTGGAACCCTGCCGCTGATCAGCAGGCTCTCGCACGTATATGGCGCGACGGTCAAAAGAAAGAGTGTAAGCTTGACACACGTCTATTTTCAGAGTGTCACTGACCACTATTATCATAGGTTTCGTGTATCGCTTTATCTCGACTGGAACGATTGAGGAAAAGATATTCCAACGTCAGGCATCAAAACAAGCTTTATCTTCTGCTGTCGTCGATGAGAAGGAAGACGCTGAACGGCATTTCTCGGTCGAGTCCCTTAGGCAGCTGTTCCTATTCAACGAGACCACGATTTGTGACACCCATGATACCTTCAAGTGCAAACGCTGCAAGGACGGAAAACAAGTTATCAAGTCACCTGCATTATTGTACGGTGATGCTAGCACGTAAGCCTGCCTCTTGGAAATGGATGCATACCTCTTGACTTTCGTGCATAGGTGGAATCACTATACCAATCAGGAGCTAAAGAGTAATCATGACGACCTACTCCGAGCTGAAGTAGGCTTGTCTGAAATCTCCTTCGTTTTCCAATACATCAGTCACTAGAAGACACTAGGGTTCTTACGGATGTTTTTGGCCGCATCGCTGGACATTCATTGATATTCATTGCTCACCATTTGTAACATTACTTCACAGTCCACACGATCATTATATCACAAAGGATGAAACTACATCGGTATTAGTGTCACGCAATCATGCAAATGCTATATGACAACATCGTCCCAGGCTCCCCAGTCGTCCCCAACTTTCCTCACTTTAACCTTCTCTCCTGATTCACCGAAGTAGGCAGCCGTATGCCACATCTTCATTTCTTCCTCACTAAAGGGCCCGAAAGTCTCTCCTGTAGATTGCCCAGGGATGTCCCATTTGTACTCGTATGTGGGGTCTGCAGATGGAGGCGTCCAATTAGGTCCCACCCCTCCGCTGGAACGCACCGTGCGGACGAGTTCCTCGTATGATCGAGAGTAGATGTCAGTGTCACCAAGCGACATAAGGTTGGATGCCAGATGGGTGATCATGTCAATATCGTTTAGACCCTTGGGTTTCTCTGCCGCCCTGTCAACGGTCATAGCAGTGTCATCTTTGGCCTTTCCATCGGCTTTCCTGCAGGGCAGGCGCTCGAATCAGCTGGTCCTAAAGAATGCTTGCTCGACAACGTACTTGGCAGAACGCGAATTGCGTTTCGCCTTTGCGCCTAATCGTTGGAGTGCCTCAAGTACTGTTTCACCTTTCTTGAGCATTCCGACGAGCTGCATTTCCAACGCGCCCTTTCCGCCACTTTGCTCAAGCTCTATCTCCTCCGCCTTCATCTTTTCCCTTTGTACTCGCTCTTGCTGTCGCTTCCTCCGACGCGCCAGCTTGATCTCCTTGTCGTCTAGATCGTCCATCCACCGATCGTGTACGGCGTGTGCGTCAAATGATCGGACATACGTGCCATCAGCAGCAAATTTTCCCTCTTCCATCTCTTCCCGCATATTGAATGAAGATAGCTCGAATCCCATACCGGCCTTCTTCCGTCGTTCTCTTTCATCCTCGTCTTCAGGCTCATGTTCTTCATCTGAATCTTCTTCTTCGCCGTCGTTGAACTCCTGTCCTTCTATGTCTCCTAGGCGTAAAAATTCTTCCTTCTTCTTCCCCTGCGCTTTGTCTTTCTCCTCTTCCTTGTCGGCCATGGCAAACATGTCATCATCATCGTCCGCCCCTTCCCCGTCTGCGTCCTTCCTTCTGCTCAGTACCACACCCTCTCCATCATCACTCGAGTCCGACTCGTATCCTTCGTTCTTAACCCGTCCTTTCCGCTTAGCTGAAGGATTCTCGAGTGCAGAGTCGACTTCCTCTGCAAAGTTCACTGGATCTTCATCGGGTTCAATGAAACGCGTCTTTTTTGGAACATGTGAAGATTTTTGGGATGTTGATGCCTCTGCGCTGGACGCTGCTGACCGCTTCTGTGCCGTTCGGGGTTGCATACTGTAGTGCTAGTTGATAAGGAGTCAATGTTTGATTGTGTTTGTCACGACTTGGATCTCTTCGGGCGCGGCGATTGGTTAACATCAAGCGCAAGTCCTTGATTGAATGTGCCATTGCGAGCCGATTCCAGCGCTGAGCGTTCAGGAACTCTTCGGCCCCAGTGACTTTCCACCAAGTGTAACGTGTAGACTGCAATGCATATGCGAAAATGGTCGTAGCCAAGTAGCTACGTAAAGTATATCGAAGGCAATTTGTGTATAGTGAAAGTCGTGATTGGTAGAAATTACATTGCAGTGATTTGCATGACAGCATTCGCATATCCAGTACTGTCAGTGATATGGACGCGCATGAGGACCACTGTGTTCGCAAGACCAATCAGTACTTGTGGCGGATTAAGCTTCGCTGAGATCTCCACATTCTGCGAGCTAAAAAAGACGAGCAACTCTTTCCCAGCCTTGGTAACAAACTGAATTAAAGATAATTTTTTTAGGGAAAACAACCCGACGTAAATCTATTTGCTTACCATCTGGCCTGAATGCAGACGTTGTTGAAATACCTCGAATTGCGTCTTGTGGTTATCATCCGCGGAGGAGTCGGGTACAACCCTCGCGCTGCCGAGGCCTGAGAAAGTGCTGACGATTCTGACTGCATCTTCTAATAGATAGAACGTCCCGGCTCGACCGTCAAGCGACTTGTCAGCGTATATATCCGTAAATGAAACTCCTTTCATGTTGTTTGAATCTTTCAACATGAGTGGAACGGGCACATTCGCATTCAAAATGAGCTTAAATGTGGGAACAGATCTAGTAAGAGTTAAATCAGGAATCATCCGAAAATGACAGCACAAACTCGTTGACGTTAGGTCCTTGAGCTGGTTCCTGTAGCTTATACCTACTCAGGAGTGAGATGGCACCACTGAGGAAAAAAAAAGCAAAACCGCACATTGGTCCAAAGATAGTGTTGTCTTTTGACGTCTTCCATGATGAGCTTGAAATGGACGTCACCGAAGCCATAGCCTGCACAGACGGGAACAGCTGCTCTTTGGCTTCTGCAAGACTAGAAAGATATATCATTCAAGCGAGGTCTGGTTACATCTACAACATTATCTCACCTTTTTCGCGCCGCTTCATCTTCCACGGCCATGGTAGTAGTCGGGGAGGCTGCATCTTCGGTAGGAACATTATCAGCGAGAGTGTCTACCGAGATGACATTCGTGGGTTGAAGCGGCTGTTCGACATTCGCTTCATCTTCGAAGTCAGGCAGCGGGGCTGCATCCGACTTCAAACCTGCTATCTCCAACAATTCCTGACCGGAGGGAACTAGCAAAGGAGCAGGAGCCTGACTGGAGGCGGGCTCCATCTGGGCAGTCAAGGGTGCCGTTGCTTGATGCTCGTGATCTGTCTCGCCCGCTGCATCTTCATCACTCCAGGATGTGATGGCAACGTCAACGTCGTGCTCTGTAAAATGAGACGGCGCTGGCGCATCTTCAATTGGTTCTGGTTCTTTCCTTATATCCCTTGCCGGCCCGAAACGACCCTTCACGCTGGTGAGGCCACCCTTCACAGCTGTCAACAACGAGCTTCGATTCTTGCCCCGGGAAGCCAAGGAACGTCCACCAGGACCAGGTTTTGGTCGTGCCTTTTGGGATGCGTTACTACCGCTATCCTGAGATGAACTCAGAGGCTGGTCAGAAATCAAGCGTGTCTTTGCGGGGATGGCAACCCCTAAATCCTTATCTATCAGCGGAGCAGCATCGATAAACTTGACCAAAGGATTAGCCGCCCGAGCACGGTGAAAAGGTACCGCTGGCTCAGCGGGAGACCGAGATCCTTCGCCGTTCCCTAGTTGCGAAAGAGAATCGAAAAGGGGGTCAGGTAAGCTACTTCCCTCGTCGTACGACAAAGATCCATCTTCAGCCAGTACTTGATTAACTTGGATGGTGTCCTGGATATCAGGAGAGTAGCTTGGAAGGTCCTCGAACTCCACGATCTTTCCATTGACTTTGGCGGGTTCAGAATGGGGGTTGGGGGTATCCCGAGCATCAGGGTCATCGGGGCTCATCAGCATCAGCTCTTCTTCCACTTCCGCTTCTCCAAAGACATCCATGTCAAGCTCCCCTTCAGCGTCCGTATCGGTGAGTTTAGTTAAGGAAAGCTGGCGCATGCCCTCAACTTTACGGGGGCCTGGTGATGAAGCACGCCTTCGTTTCGCCGGCGGTGATGGCTTGGCCTTGCTTTTGGGCCCAAATGCCCTCATCCGTTGAGCGGGGGCATTGCCAGCAGTGCCAGGTTCTGACTCGCGCTTCCGCTTCGCCTTTGGCTCTCCCGCGGGTTTTTTATGTCTGCGCCGCTTCTTCGTCGTCAAGGGTTCATCATCAGAGGCATCATTTTCGAATGTCTCAGACGGTCCTTGTAGGTTGTCCCTACTAGATTGATTGTCAAGACGTGGACTCGCCCCTGTCATCACAAACCGTTAGACATACATGCTCATTGTAGGGGTACATATGACATACCAGGAAAGCCCGAAACATGGACTTCCTCTCCTTTCTCGAAAAGCTGTGGGTTCGTATGCTCTCTGCCACGGGTCAAAGCATGCGTCCAGAAAGTCTTGAGGAAATGCTTTGAGCCAGCTGTGAAAGATTTTTCGGGTTCCCAACTATGCGGTAGATAAGTAAGGGGGCCACCCGGCAAGCAAAATGACACCCTACGTGCTATCATCCCAGCTATACCCTTTCCACTGCGACGCGTCAGTTGAGCAAAACGCGATGCTCTTATACGCTGTGTACCTACTTTGACATAATATTTCTATTTCGGCCAATGATTTAGCGTACATATTGAAACAACGCTTTGTCCTGGACCTACCCATATAATTTTCTTGCCCCGCTTCGCATCCACACGCGCCTTTGACACAGACTCTGAGCCATCATGAGTACGAGCATAAAATAACTGCAAGTAACAGGCACTCGGAGACTCACCGACTTCGTACTCTGCGTCACTCATGGTAACATGGATGGAAAGCACAGTAGACCTCGAACAAGTCTCGCATTTTGGGTGTCGTACAATAATGTGGGAGAATGTTTCCAATTGCAGCTCCCCAGCATCATTAACAACTTGACGGAAGCAAGAGCAGTGTCACCCATGTATGAGTTAATTCACGGCAAAATCAAGAACATCTGAATCAATTACACTACGATTAGACCAGGGCACGACAGCGAGTAAGTACATTAGCAAGCAAGAATGAAATATAGTACGCAAGAAATAATCAAGATACCAATTAGATCATCATGAGGATATCAGGTTTGTCAACAATTGGGCAAGGACAGGAGCCTTCCTGAAATGAGGCAATCCTTCACCCATGGAACGTGAACGAGTGTCACTTCGTCCTGAAGGTTCTTTGGGAAATCTGTGGCTTCCTTGACGATAACATAATCGTACGCGGGAAGGTCTTTGGATGCAAATTTGACTTCGGTCACGGCTTCCACCCGAGAAGCACCCATGCAAATCATAATCCAAGGAACGATCTGGCTCGCAGCTTTCGCAGTATCGGAACCATTCTATACGAGGCAATGAATACTGACACAACAAGTGGCAATATGCTGCTTACTTTGTTCACCCCGCGTAAGGGCACAAGATCAGGGCCGAGGCACAGTACAGTCTTGCCAGAGAATAACTTGGAGGCTACCGTATTCGACATGATATCACTCAAGTGTTCCTTGCAGTTACCCCAGTCTAGATCAACAAGTTGAGATATGCGAGCACTCAATGTCTCTGAAAACCCAGCAGGAAGCAGCACGGATTGCCAGTCCTAAACAAAGCGGTTGTAAGCAGAAGATCAGGAGACTCAAACCCAACATACCGGTAATATTTGATTGTTTTGATAATCATCTCGTATCCATTCATGAGATAGACATGGTATCCCCAGAGCGAGAGCCACCAGAAATTTAGGCTTCTGGTTGTAATCGTCGGCCAGGAGGAAAACACGTTCCAAACCCTCAAACTCGGGCTTCGGCTTGAACTTGAAGTTTTCCTGGGAAGCTATCCAGCGTTTGTTTGACTGGCTATGGACACCCTCCATGGGAAAAATGCTTGACCAGTCATCGATGACTGTGCCTCCATTGTGCTTGACAGCCAGCATCATGTTGCCCTTCATTTGCTCCGGGTGCTCGTTTTGAACGGAGAGCGTCACAACGAAACCGGTCTTCGCGAACGGCTTCTTCTGCTTGGCCAAAGTGGCACTCATCAAGGACATCCCGGAAGGCGAGGGCGTAGCACGTAGAGGCTTCGGTCGAATGACTGTGACGATGGAATCTGCAGTAAGGGTACGGTCTTTCCAATGCGACTGGATAGCTCTTGAGGCGATCCGGATGTCCGGAATACCGTAGACTGAGCTTATGGTGTCAGAACCATCGTCGACTTCGACACCGACGGATTCTGATTCCATCTGACTGATGTTCACCACTGTACCGCGAAGACTGTCGTGGCAAAGGATCACTGCATCTCCGACCCGCAGTTCGCACTGACGGAGCATAGCGATATCCACATAGTCCTCCGTCTCATCGTCAAATTTGATCAGATACTTAGTGCCGGCCTGTAACGAGTGAACAGTACCCGCATAATAATGGCCATCGTGCCTCCACAATGCGAATAC
>QFEN01001181.1:0-13403 GCA_003316125.1 Auricularia polytricha
CATCTGGTGCATTCTACTTTTCATATTATCTAGATCGGCCCACCCATCTCCAACGGGAATTATATGTCCCTTGGCCCACCCGTCTGAGATGAGGATATTATTTCATCGGCCCATGGTCCGCTGGCCCGTCCAGGATGGGATATTATGTACGTCGGCTGGCCCGTCTAAGACGGAGTTTGTCACTGAAGGGGCTCTGCACCTAGACTCTGCCCACCCCTGTCTCTTGTCCCCTCTGTGTCTCGGGATTGATTCCTGGTAAAGACAACATCTTAGACTCCGTTCATTCTCATATTCCCTCTCTGTCTGGGATTCCACTTCCTGGCCAACTCTCTGAGTCTCGGGATCATATCCCTAAGACTAACCCCTCTGTCTCTACCTTCAGGTAGTCCACTCCTTGTTGGTTTCTACCCGGACTTGGTCTAGGGTAGTCTTTCCTTTGTACTCTGGCTGACCCTATAAGAATGATACAAGTATGTTCACGCGAATCTGTTCCAAACAGATGCTCTCAGTTGTTGCGCATGAATACAAACATCTTGGTAATTTACCTGTTCCAAACAGATGCTCTGACATAGCGTAAGTAAAGATAAAGTAAAGTAATAGTATGTCTTACCTCAGTTGTTGTGCATGAATGCAAATGTCTGAGGTTCAAGTATGAAATCTGTGTGAAATAAATAGACTCGAGTGATCTTGTATGAACGAATAAGTACAGTGGCTCAAAAAAGTGTCTGAATGTTTATGCAATTTTGAGTAATTGGATCATAGCAAGCTGGCATTTAAATCTAACAGATGGTCATAGGGACATGTCTGAAAGCCCTACATCATGGCTTGAATCTGAGCTATATAGCGTGGGAATACAACCTTATATGGGCAGGATATGGTAATTTTTATCTTACAACTCATTCAGACACTTTTTTGACTTTATATTAAAATCACAAAATCAGATCATTCATATATAATATCCTTAATGAAAGTGGTACCATAATTGTAACATGGTCTTATTTTAATATCATTTGAATATATAAACCCACTTAAGATCATGAAATTTAACATAATCATCATGAAGCCCATCTCCTCTGCTCAAAAGGATAACATCCTTATTCTCTGTTCCTCTGGTTTATCTGTCAGGACAATTGCTTCCAAAACTTGTCTTGGAAAGTCTACTATTGCTACAGTTATAAAGCAGAACATACCAGATAAGGAAAATGCTAAAATGGGATGTCCTCCCAAGCTTACCCCACAGAACAAAAGAGCTGTTGTTCATCAAATTCTGTCTGGCAAGGCTTCAAATGCTGTGCAAGCCACCAAGTTCATCAATTCCATTATCTCTACTCCTGTCTCAACCCAAACAATCAGAAACACCCTCAAGGCAGCCAGTCTTAAGGCTGTAACCAAGAAGAAAAAACCTCTTCTGTCACCAGCTCATAGGAAGAGAAGACTGGCCTTTGCTTGAAAGCACCAACATTGGACTGTGGAAGATTGGAAGAAGGTTATTTGGTCAGATGAAATAAAAATCAACAGAATGGGGTCAGATGGTCAGGAATATGTGTGGAAAAAGACAGGAGAACCACTAGGAGAAAGAGAAGTTAAGGGTACACTGAAGTTTGGAGGAGGAAGTATGATGGTTTGGGGCTGTATGGGGTGGAATGGTGTTGGGATTCTCTGTGAGGTGGAGGGAAGGATGAATGCAGAGCAGTACATCTCCATCCTAGAGGAGTGTCTACTCAAAAGCATGCAGGAGTCAGGAATTGATGAAGAAGACATTATCTTTCAACAAGATAATGACCCCAAGCATACCTCCAAGCTGGCCACAAAATGGTTTGAAGATCATAACATCAATATTTTATTATGGCCAGCACAGTCTCCAGACCTCAATCTCATTGAACATCTCTGGGAATTTCTCAAAAGACTACTTTCTGCCTATCAAGATCCTCCAAAGGGGCTATTTAAACTGTGGGAGAGAGTTGCAGTAGAATAGATAAAAATTACCAAAGAGGAGGGTCAGAAATTGATAGAAAGTATGCCTAGAAGGGTTGCAGCAGTTATTAAAGCCAAGGGGGGTAACACAAAGTACTAGAATCATACAATAAGATTGGTTTGACACAAAGTCAAAAATGTGTCTGAATGAGTCATAGGAATAGAATTACCATATATTTCCCATATAAGGTTGTATTTCCACGTCATATAGCTCAGATTTAGGCCATGCTGTAGGGCTTTCAGACATGTCCCTATGCCAATATGTTATATTTAAATGCTAGCTTGCTATGATCCAATTACTCAAAATTGCACAAACATTCAGACACTTTTTTGAGCCACTGTAAGTAAGACTAGAACAAAAGATATGTGGCATTGGCCCATGCAAACAATGTATTCAGTAAGTACAAAACATGCGATAATAACAAGAGCACATAATGGGAAACATACAAGTTGTTTGACAATACGAACAAAGACAATGGTGAACAATGATGCGCCTCGACTGTGGGCGCACTTGCTCATTGCCAACACTCCCCCTCAAGGCGAACACAGTCCAAGTTTGACAGCAAAATGTTTGACTTTTGGCAATGGTAATGCCTTGGTCAGGGTATCAGCGATCATGTCTGCTGTGGGACAGTAGATGAAGTGAAGCTTGCCATTCTTGATAATCCAATGGATGAAGTGGAAACAAATATCAATGTGCTTGGTTCTAGCATGATACTGGTGATCTTTGGTGAGGGCAACAGCTGACTGATTGTTGGAGCAAAGGGCAATGGGTTCTGTGAAAGGTTCAAAAATCTGGCCAATGAAAGAGCGAAGCCATAATGCTTCCTTCGCAGCATGCATTGCAGCCACATAATTGCTCTCTGTTGTCGAGAGTGAAACAATGTCCTGGCATTTGGATGACCGTGAAACTGCACCTCCATCAATCAAAAATGCATACCCCAAAACAGCTTGGGTGCTCCTTCGACTCAAATCCGGGAGGTTGGCGCATATAGATGACTTCATCACCAGTAAGTTCCCCATTTAAATATGCTCCCTTGATGTCAATTTGATGAAGTTATAAATGCAGTCAAGCGGCGAGTGTGAGAGTCATTCAGATAGATGAAAGGTTGGCTACCGGGGCATAGGTATCAAAATAATTGACTCTGGGGACTTGCAAAAAACCTTGCGCAACGAGACAAGCTTTGTGCCGGACAATGTTCCCAGCGGCGTCTTTCTTGCTCTGAAGACCCATTTCAATCCCACTATGTTGGTGCCTGCAGGAGGATTGACTAGCTCTCAAGTTCCAGCTGTTGAGAGCGTGGTGAGTTCTTCTCTGATTCCTCCTTCCTACAGAGGCCAGTCTGGATGGTGTTTAGCTTCTGCAAGGCTAGTAGGTTCAAGTGCTTCAGCTTCAGTAGTAAATTCAACAAGCACTAGTGTGAGCTCAGCGACATCATTATCTTCTTCCAGAATAGCCATCAGTTGCTCTGCTGCTTCCTCTCCAACAAAGTGAGTTCTTTCTTTGGCTATGGCTTCTGGTGTGGGCAGTTGAACACCTTTAGGGATAGGACCGCTTCCTTCAATTATATCTAGGACTTGCTGGCTTGGTTTTCTGACTCTCTTCACGACCATATTGAGTATCAGTGAGGCTGTCAAGATGGGAATTTTGGAATGGGGAATGGTCTTTGGAGTTGTTGGTACTGTTGCTAGTGGAATGGGGTCAGGAGGTGAGTTTAACAATATCATCGTGTTCGGGCTTTGATCCTCATCTCCTCCTCGCGAGATGTTGTCATGATGTCTACAGGGTCCCAATAAATGCTCTGTTCGATGGTTACTGACTGTTTTGAGGGCCAATCCATTTTCACTGGTGTCGTCAATACAAATCCAGCATCCTTCTTCAACACAGCTCCCAAGCTTGGTACCGGTTTCAGTTCTTACCCAGACTCTGGAGCCCCAGGGGCGCACATTGCACAAGTTTGGTTTCTTCCTTGTAGCAGCTTCAAGGGGCATGGCACCATCAAGGGCCTTGGTAGGTGTTCTGTTTTTTAGCCATACAGCATGGCACACTGCCTCTCCCCAGAGAACATGTGGTAGACCGCTATCATGCAACATGGTGTGCACCTTTTCGAGCAAAGTGCGATTCAGACGCTCAGCCACCCCGTTGTGCTGGGGAGTGTCATGTACAGTGAGTTTGTGCTTGGTACCAGCAGCCTTGAGATGTGATGTGAACTCCTTGCCTAGGTATTCACTGCCATGGTCAGAGTGCAGGATCTTGATGCGAGCATCGCGCTGGGTGCCACACTAGCTTTCAAAGTCTTTGTATGCTTGGAAAGCCTCACTCTTCAAGCGCAGGAGGTGGAGATAGGTGAGCTGGATTTTTTTGTCTGTGAAACTGACATAGTAACAACGTCCCCCTAGGGTGGGGACTGGGGACAGGCCCCATAGGTCCATGTGGACCTCTCCTATGAACTTGGCTGCATGCTCTCCCTGATGAACCTTTACCACAGGCTTGAGTGTTGCTTTTGCATATATGCATGATTCACAAAAGGTGGGTTCCCCAGATGTCATATCAATTTTGATGCTGGTTACTAAGCCATTCTCAGCTAAGCACCTAGCAGCGCTGGGTGCTATGTGGCCCATGCACCTGTGTAACTCCATGGCAGTGATAACCTGATCAGCTGCATTTGCTGTCCCTGCCTCACCGTCGTGGACGACACGGTAAAGCCCTTGTTTGGTCTTCGCAATGCTGCTGATTATATTTTCAGAGGAGTCACAGATGGTGCAGGTTCTGTCAGCAAAAGTGATAGAATAACCAAGGTCATCCAAATGGGCAGGATAGAAGACAGGGTTTCAAAACAACCCTGGTATGGTGAGATATGGTGTGTGGTCCCCGAATCATACAGTTTGACAATGGAACTGTCCCTTTGTGCATCACCTGCATGAGCAGCTAGCTCAATGTCAGCACTGGACATCTCAGAGCTCGTTCCTAGGTCTATGAAGGAGCCTGTGTCGCTTCCACTGCTGTGAGCTGCTGACTCATCCTCCAAGTCATCAGATGAAGGTAGGTCATCTTCGTCCACCTCTGAAAACCAATTGACATTGCTGATAACGAGGTTTAACCATTCATTAGCATTGTCATCAGAAGATTTGGTAGGGAGGAGGCCAGGGATGGAGCACACAGAATCGGAGTCTGTGGTGTACTTGACAACAAATACTCTGTCATCTTCATCGTCATCGTTGCTGGCATCTGCTGCTGCATGAGCGGATCCTCTGGTGGCAGGGTTACTGGTGGTACATTCTGCTGATTTGTCTGGGTGGGGACATTGCAGCTTGAAGTGCTCACAAGAGCCACAGTTCCAGCATGGAGGCCATGGCCTGCCTTCCCTATTTGCATTGGTTCCACGTCCTCGTGGGGATGTGTCTGTGATGGCCATGGCTTCATTGCCACTGTTGGCCCTAGCATTGGTGTTGCTGCAAGCGGACCATTCATCTTGACTGTTCCATCTCTCAGACTCCTCAATAATAAGAGAGAGATGAGGATGTCGGGGGCTATGGTTTTGGTGGGACTGTAGAGTCGAGTGGTTGCGAGCTGACCCAATGCAAAAATGGTGAGATGATTTGGAAGGGATTGAATAATGGTGGAACAGTAATCTTTTTCTTCAATGTCAATGCCAACAGATGCTAACTGGTCTTGTTTGGCATGGAAATCATCTAAGAACTGCCAGACATCACCTCCCCCAGGGCATTTCAACTCCAAGAATTTGGATTGAAGATGAGTCTGCACATATGCACCCTTCTTGGTGTACTCATGCACTATCTCCTTCCACATGGCCGCTACGTCAGCAAGGTTTTGAACTCGTAGGGCAGTGGAGTCGGGGATGCATTGGGTGAGTAAATGCTTTGCAAGGTTTTCACTCTTCTGCCACTGGGCTAACACAGTAGTATCTGCAGCAGTTATGGGCGAAGCAGGACGGTGACGGGATCCATCAAAGTACTTCCATAAATCCTTGGCCTCTACAGCAATCTGGAAGCGCAAAGAGAATATCACCTAGTTAGTGCCCTTTAAGTTGAGTTTGGGCACATTTGACAGAAGGGTGTCCGTCGTAACAGGAATGGCAGTGGACATTGTGAAAATGAGCAGTGTTTCAAGCAGGGTGAGACGGTTTTCTAAGGTTCTTCAAAGCTGTGGGTTCATAATCTATAAGAATGATACAAGTATGTTCACACGGATCTGCTCCAGACAGATGCTCTCAGTTGTTGCGCGTGAATGCAAATGTCTTGGTATTTTACCTGTTCCAAATAGATGCTCTGACGTAGCATAAGTAAAGATAGAGTAAAGTAATAATATGTCTTACCTCAGTTGTTGCGTGTGAATGCAAACATTTGAGGTTTGAGTATGAAATCTGCGTGAACTAAATAGACTCAAGTGATCTTGTATGAACAAATAAGTAAGTAAGACTAGAACAAAAGATATGTGGCATTGGCCCATGCAAACAATGGATTCTGTCATATCCCGCGTTCTAGACCCCTATTTCTGGACCAGACTTCCATGGTTCTCTTCGGATCCGGTCTAGCCTTCCTATCTCGCTTCCATTCTCCATATGTAACTACCCCTATCTGCCCAGATCTGCCTGACAGTTAATCCCCGGTTCCATTCTCAATTGTCTTGTCACTATTTCATTTCCGCCATCATTCTTATTCTGCTTCATGTTTCCTTTTACTCTCTGTTCCTTATGATCAGCCTGTGTCAGTAACCTTTGCACCTGTCAACTTAGCCTTTCAATATGTTCCTCTCACAGCCTCGGAACTCCGCTCACTGTGTTCCCATCGCATATTCCATCATATATAAACCCTTGTAAACTGTAGTACTTACTCAGTTCGAATATCATGTTAGACTCAGTTCTTCCTTGTGTTTCCCCTCGGTTCGGAATCCTACTTTCCAACCTACCTCTGAGTCTCGGGATAATATCCCTAAGACTAAATCCCTCTGCCTCTACCTTTGGGTAGTCTACTCATTGTCAGTTTCTATTTGGACTTAGTTCAGGATAGTATTCTCTCCCTATTCCGGATAACCCCTATTAGTTCCGCCCAACTCGGCCGAGCTATATCTCTGCCGTCCGCTCTTATTCCACCCAAGAAGTTAAAGGGCAGTACTCGGGTAAGGGGTGCAGCGCACGAGCTGAAGCCAAGCCCTTTCGGATCTGATCCTTGAACACGGTCTTAACAGATTGAGTAAGTACAAAACACGAGATAATAACAAGAGTGCATAATGGGAAACATACAAGTCATTTGACAATATGAACGAAGACAATGGTGAACAATGACATGCCTCAGCTGCAGGCGCACTTGCTCATTTCCAACAGACCCCTATCAGTTCCACCATCCTCAGACAAACCATTCTACCGGCTGTTGTTAAGTCTTCCCCTGTTCTGTTTCTACCCAGACTGTGTCCGGGGAACTTGTACCTCTGACTTCCGGACAACCCCTATTAGTTCCACTAGCTTTGGCCGAACTATATCTGGCTGGTCATCATTATTCTCCTCTGGAAATTAAGGGCATGTACTCGGGTAAGGGGTGCAGCACATGAGCTGAAGCCTAGCCCTTCAGATCCACCCTTCAAGCATGTTCTTAACACATGCACACAATATATTTGATTGGTTCAGGGCACAAAGTGCATGTGAAACAACTTCGAGTGGGGCAGATGACCATGCCATATGCATCAAAGTAAATGTGGAGGCAGCTGTGGGTTCTGCTGTAAAAATGACGTCAAGATATGGAGGGTGGTGTATGGCAGCAGCGACCTGTTTGCCATGAGTCATAGAAGTGGCCCACTATAACAGCACATTGTGATCTCAAACAGCCAGCAGGCAAGCAGACACCAGACAAATGTGCAAACAAAACATCATCTCCCAACAAAGTGAGCTCCTTATGGTGTCAAAAGAAAATGTTTTAAGATGATGCCAACAGCATCCTTCTTTGTCCATGCAGCAGCTCTACTCTGCTAACAAATGCCCAAGCACAAGTTGTTAAAACAGATGCAGGGAGTCATTGCAACTGGTCATGTAAGCTCCATCAGCATAATGAAACCAAGACAGGTCTTGTTGTTGCAGGGAGGAGCCCTCTGAGATGCGAGTGAAGCAAGCATTGAGGAGTGGGGGTGACAACTAACAAGTGCTTGTGTAAGGCATGTTGAAGGGTTGGTATCAATAAGTGAAGGTTCCTTGCTGTGCGACAACAAGGGGAGATTTGGTATAGTTACTCTTCAGCACTATTTTCGATGGGTTTTTATAGGGATAAGCAGGCACCGCAGGCTACCTGTCCTTATCTGTTATCTATGCACGTTTGTAGATAAGCGGACTCATACCAGCCCTATCTTGCAATAAGGCTTTCCTATCCACCAACAACAACAAAACATCTCACAATGTTACAGCATTTTCTCACAGAGATAACAATTTTCACAAAAGATCACGCAACTGCCTAATCTAAGGGCAAAAGAAAGTACTCATCAGAAGAAAAATATCATTGTGGGTCAAAAGACGCGTTGTAAGTGTGGTGGCGAAGTGCAGGATGGCTAATCTCCACAGTAATTAAACCATGTTCCTGAGACCACCATACCGAGATCTGAAGATCAAGAAGGCACAGCTTCAGGAAGACGGGCCGAAGCTGATCTGAGATCTTTACCATATCAGGACCAACCCTGACCACACCTGATTAGGGCATGCTTCTTTCAAACAAACAACGTGTCAACATGCATGTGATCGTGGGAACATGTCATGTGACTGTCATGTGATGAATACTTTTCGGTGAAATAAAATACCACCCTAGGAAGTTAATAAAAACTTCTGGAGGTACAGCGAAGCCATACTGAATGGAAGTTCTACTTCCATCAGTATCAAGAATGTTATAGAGAGGCTGTAACAGCTTACTTTTTTGATAAAAAAAGAGTGTTTTCTAGGTCCAGGATTTTTAGGTGTCCAGTGATAATGTAACCAATCTAGGATGAAAATGTTAAGATGTTTCCTCGTCAAAGAGTGCATCAATGATATCATCATCAAAGGTGTGAAAAGTATCAGAGAGGACCAAGGATTTTGCAGTAGGTCAGAGGGCACAAGCACCTCATCTTCAGAGTGCTAGGCCTTGTCCCATATGCAATGGCACATCGGAGAAGTTTCATAGATCATGAATCATTGGCCTGAAAAGGCCTCTTTGTTCATCAGATCATCCCCAGGGTAGGAACCTGAAGCAGCTAGCTGCTGCTCACCTCTTGCAGCTGCTGGATCACCCAACTCAATGTTGGTGACCTTCTACATCTCGTCCTGCTTGTCGGCATCAATGCCCAATGACATACTTCCTATGGTGACTCCCTCGAGGGTCTCAGTGCTCTCTGCAAGCTGTCTTAGTTGTTTGGTCTCATCAAAATCAACATGCATGGTGTAGTTGGATACACCAGGAGGTTTATCCTTCTTTGAGGATGGGACTGTGGTTCATTTGGGGCACTGACAGGACATATGTCCTGCTTCTTTACATATGAAACACCGTCCCTCCAACATGAATTGGTCATTTTGGAAGCTTGAATGATCAACTGCTTGAATAGGCTGCACAACACTCAAAAATTGCTATGAAGTTTTGAAAAAATCAACACCTATCTGGCTCATAGAAATCAGCCACTCAATAATGGCTTCATGGAAGACTGTGTCCATGTTAGGGACAACAATCTTGCTGGGAGGATTATCTTGCGGGTGGTCATCAAGACTTGTTTGCTGCATGTTCACAATAGCTGCAGCTGTCTTTCATTCCTTGGACATCATTGGGCAACATCGACTCGAAGTCATTAGTCTTGCACCATTGATAATAGGCATCCGATAGTAAACACTAAAGTGTGAAGGAAGCATCAAAATGTGAAACCAACTTACCAAATGCCAAAACGTGATATGATGACAACACATTGACGTGTCACTAACTATTTGGTATGGGTACCCTTTTTTTCTGCAAATTTGTCAGCAGAGATAGTGAAGAAATGTATGTACTTACCTGCATGACTCACAGTCTTGTACTGAACATGTTTTCATGTCCTTGGCCTTGTGTGCATAGAGTTTGCCAAAAATGTACTAACATCATGCCTCTTGTCCTCACGTTGAACTACAGGTGCTGTTAATACATCCTGTACATCAATATTGGAAAAAAAATCTTCCATGGCTGCAGGAGTTGCATTACAAGTGCTTAGAGTCTCTTCTGTTAGTTGGTGAGGAGGGTAAGTTGTGTTACACAATGTCTTGCAAGACACATAACTGAAATGCTATCAGTACGAAGGCAATAGTCTAAGTACTTATCAGGTGGAAATCAGATGTTAATAGATCTGGTAGCCTAAGTCATTAGATTATGACAGAAAGTGTGAGAGCTTCTAAGATGAAGTCAAAGAAGAGTTTTACTGTTGACTGTGAAGTTGAGGCAAGATCAAGCAATAAGACTCAGTGACAAATAGTCAAAGAGAATCAAAGGTATCGACTTAAGGATAGCAATCCAAGAGAAAGAGGTTTTGTGATCAGACTGAAGAGAATCAGAGAAGATCAGGTAGGATTCAGTATCCAATAGAATCAAGTTAGGGAATATAATACAAATAGGAATGACTACTTATAGGATAAGAGGAGTTCAGGGGAGGTCTACTAAACTAGCAGTAAGGGTCAAGGAGAATCATAGATGAGGTAGTTGTGCTGTCAGGGATAAGGGTCCAAGGGTCTATGGGTCATCAAGAAGTGTAGGGTCCAACATGAGGTAGACATGAGGCCAAAGATCAAGGGTCAACAGGGATTAGAGAAGTATTCAGCTTTTATCATGGAAGGTCAGGGTTAACAGAAATACATCAAGCATGGGAATGGTGATGATGTGAAAAGGTGAAGAGGTGACAAGGATGGAAAAAGGATAGGGGCCCAATGTTACTGTAACAAGTTGTAGTATCAGTAAACACAGATACATACCTATATCACCAACAACAGATGGACAAGAATGAGTCTCATTCATAAATGATGGATCACAAGCCTGACAAAGGTATTTGCCTATAGAATTGAAAGAGTAAGTATAAAAATGCAGAGGCTACAATGTACTTTTGTGGCTCATGGCCTTGTCTCCTTCACTGAACAACTCTACTAAATCCTCTGTCAAGGAAGGAGTCCAGTCTACATCCACTGCATTGTGCTTGCCAGTGTTTTTCAAGTTGGTGCCAAGTGAGTTTCTGGTAGCTGCAGGTTGGAGAGCATACAAGAGATTGCAAACAAATCAGCCAACCTATGCAGATGATCACCTCTTATTGTGTTGGGGAAGAGCTTCACAGATTGCATATACCCTATGATCCTTGCATGTCAACATCCTGCATGGCAACCACATGACATCTTTACACTAGGTCATTGGATCATCCCACTATCATTGCATTGTAGCATTGCACAGCTCTATTATTATCCCCCACAGCATCATCTGCTATTGTCATATCTCTTGGATCTGCCTGACAGTTAATCTCTATCTCCATTCTCAATCGTCCAGTTCATTTCCACTATCATTCTTGGTTCTGCTTCATGTTTCCTTTTGCTCTCTGTTCCTGATGATCAGCCTGTGTCAGTTACCTTTGTGCCTGTCAACTTAGCCTTTCCATACATTCCTGTCATAGCCTCAGACTCTTCTCACTGCACTCCTGTCACATATCCTATCATATATAAACTCTTGTAAACTGTAGTACTTCCTCAGTTCAAATATCATCTTAGACTCAGTTCATTCTCGTTGTTTTCTCTTGGTCTGGAATTCCACTTTCTAACCAACCTCTAAGTCTTGGGATAATATCCCTAAGACTAAACTCCTTCACCTCTACCTTCAGGTAGTCTAATCCTTGTTGGCTTCTACCCAGTCTTAGTCTAGGGTAGTCCTCTCTCTGTAACCCAGCCAACCCCTATTAGTTCCACCAACCTCAGCCGAACTATATTCCACTGGCCATTGATATTCCTCCTCAGAAGTTAAGGGCACATACTCAGGTAAGGGGCACAGTACACAAGCTGAAGCCAAGCCCTTTCAGATCCACTCCTTGAATATGGTCTTAACAACAATGCTGTAATTACATATTCACAAAATTACACTCAAAATTTGCTTTTTAGTGAGCAGCTGTTGCAATAACATGCCCTCTTATCTTTTTTTTTCTCTTATCCCCAATTTCATCTCTTATCTTGGACAGCCTTCTTGATTGCCATGCCTGCCATATGCCATAAACCTTCTATCTCTTGTCTTGTACAGGATTCCTAATCACTGTTCTCACTACCCCTTACCCTTACTCTTGTACTGGTAGACCTGCCCTGAAGTATTTTTACCTATAAGCAGTCAATCTACTTGTCCTTTAGTCTCTAACTTGAATCTACTCAGTATTCTGACTAGAACCCAATCCTCTTGAGTAAGAATGCTCTTGCTATACTTAACTTTACTTGGACTCTTTGTCCTTGTATCTGATACCTGAAACCGATATCATTCACTTGTCTTGACTTGATGACTCACATTACCAAGTCTTGATGAGATTCATTGAAACTGTGCTGACAATGTCCCTCTTAGAACTTAGTTCAGAGATCCCATTTGAGTTATCACTAGAAGTGTAACAGCAGTGCGCTTACATGTGTGCCCCTTATTTGGATAACTACCTAGGTGTGTCCCACAGTAGCAAACCCCCCCCCCCTCCTGTTGAGAGTCAACATCGACCATGTTTATTTTCATTTGTTATCTCGGACTCTTTTCCTCTACTACATCATATCACTGTCTACGTTTGTTTATACCTCAGCTGTTCTATCATTAACACTGAGGTATGTATTGTGTCTGTCTGCACGCCTGCTGTCTCTTACAATTATTTTATCCTTAGACTCGTCTATCAGGTACTGTTAATGCATAGCTGTTCTATCATTAAGGCTGAGACTTGTCTATTAGCTTTACGTTCCAACACCTCCCCCTCTCTGTAGTTAACTAATGTTTTCAATAGCTTTTGAGACCACTAGCTCAAAACTCAGAACATATGTCTCAAAACTTCAGGTGGCTATGTATTAAGGTTTCAATGCTTATGTAAAACCAAGCCTCATATTCAGCATGTGCCTTTTACAGTCCTCATGAGTATTACTATGTAGTACTTATAGAATCAGAACTGACTATCTTACTACTTCTGGTTGAGTTTGAACATGATTCAGTGGATACATGTAATAAGAAAAAAGCCGAGCTTCGCCGGCAGCAACCTTGTTCTACAAGTTGTGGGGTATTTATCAATACTTTTTTAAGGGAACAAATGTTGAAGGCATGTGGGTATACTATTTGTACATCAGCGCTGAGCGGTATACCATTCAAGTTACAAGAAAACAACGAGCTGGAGCATGATCAAGAAAGGTAGCGAGAAATTTGCTATTGTACAATGTGTTGCTACAACTTAAAGAGCACAT
>QFEN01001184.1:0-11335 GCA_003316125.1 Auricularia polytricha
TGATGCGCATCCTACATGCAGCTGGGGGAAATGCCATCCAGGACCTTAATGAAAGGTATGTGATTTGAAATTTGCGCTATAATATGCTAATACATTTGCTTAGATATCGAAATGTGCCTACGTTTGGTAGAGGGACCATCAGGAAGTTTAATTCCAACGCATCATCAATGAAACGTCTTGCTGCACGCGATTTTGAAGATCTTCTTCAGGTATGTATTTATTCAAATGTTTTCGGCGCAAAGTTTTAATGTTGGATATTTATAGTGTGCACTTCCGGTCTTCGAGGGCTTACTTCCTGGGCATGACAAGATCGTTCAGGATCTTCTTTTCGATTTGGCAGCTTGGCATGCATATGCAAAGCTGCGCATGCATACCGAGGACACCCTTAATTTTTTCGATACTGCAACAATCATTTTGGGACAGACAGTACGCCATTTCGCTCGAACAACATGTAAGCATTTCCACACTACAGAACTACCTCACGAGTACGCATCACGCGGACGGCGGGAAGCAGCATTAGCTTCCAAGCAGTCGGTATCAGGCTCAACCAATGCAGTCCGATCTGGGCCAAAGCGCAAAACCCTCAATCTTAACACCTACAAGTACCATGCCCTCGGAGACTATCCAGATTCTATCCGACAGTTCGGTACCACTGATAGCTACAGCACACAGCCAGTAAGTTTATTTTTCATTGATTTCAGCATGCATATATTTATATACTATCTATAGGGTGAACAACAGCACCGGCGGGTGAAACGGTGGTATCCAAAAACCCCAAAGGGCAAGAAGAACACGGTCTCGAGCATGACACGGATCGAGACCAGGGAACGATTGCTTGGGAAGATCGTCCAGGCACGGGCTCTGTTGTCATCAAGAGAAGGTGATCCCGGATCACGCCGCCGTAAACGTGAACGCACATCGCCAGCGGATCACTATCACATTTCTAAGCATGCAAGGACCTCGCATGATCTCACCGAGTGGCTTGGGGAACTAACAGATGATCTAGCAGTAAAGGTGCATTATTTTAAATATTCTAGAGCTATTAAATTTTGACCTGAGGAGTAGGATTTTATTCCGCGACTGAAAGATCATCTTTTAGCTCGCATTCATGGTATCGAGTACACCGGCGATGAGACCGAATTTACTGATGAGGACCGCGGCAAGATTTCTATCGCTAACAACAAGATCCACGAGCACAGTGTGCTCCGCATTAACTACACGACCTATGACCTACGACGAGAGCAAGACTCGCTTAATCCACGTACCCGCGCTGATATTATGGTTCTCTCACACGAGACCGATGCCGATCGACACCCTTATTGGTACGCACGGATCATTCGGATATTTCACGTCGATATCTGGGATTACAACGACGCATCCGTGACAAAACCACGCCGAATGGATTTTTTATTTGTGCGCTGGTTTGGACGAGACGGAAGTTACAGTTCCGGTTGGTCGGCAAAGCGATTACACCGCATTGGCTTTCTTAGCGGCGAGGACCCTGCTGCCTTTGGGTTTTTAGATCCTGATGTTGTTATTCGGGGTATACACCTCATTCCAGCGTTTGAGAAGGGTGAAACTAATGAACTCCTTCCGGATTCATTTGTTCGTCGCGAGGCAGATCTGGGTAAAGATTGGCTTCATTTCTATGTAAATATGTAAGTCTACTACCATTATCACATATCTACTACTAACTAATATTGCTAGGTTCGTTGATAGGGATATTTTTATGCGTTACCGAGGGGGAGGTGTCGGTCACAAGATATCCCGCGGATGGGATGATTTTTTGCAGAGTGACGGCGCTCAGGTAGCAGAGGAAGAGGAAGCTGCCAGCGAGAATGAAGAAGAGGCCAATGATTACGAAGAGGAAGATGAGGATGAGGAGGATGAAGAGGAAGTCGAGGGAGTCGAGGAAGAGGACCCTGATAAAATAGAAGCAGATGAGGGTGAAGAGTTGGATGATGACTTCCTGGCAGCGGAGGGATATGGTGCTCTGTAGTTTCACGCTATATACCATCCTTTTGATCTGTCATTGTTCGATCATTGATCCGTTGTCAATTTACAATTTACCAGTGTCCCGTTACCACCTGCAAATTTTATTATGTTGGGCAGTGCCGGTACAAAACTATATTTGCTACATATAACATTATTGCTAGCTTATAACTACAATATAATGTTATTACCACCTTTATATGTACAATATAATCTCGCTACCACCGTGATTGACCTGCATTTAGCGTGATGTCATAGTCGGGAGGGTTTATAATGCGCAAATCTCGTATGACGCGCGCATATATGAGGCCATAACACTCGATCGTGTGAAATGTTCCTAATAAGGTAGTGTTACCCGTTGTGACGTTTGGGCAACTTTGGTGATGAGCGCTGATCATTGCATAATGATGAGCGCTAGCTCCCAAGCTGAGTCACACAACGTCTCGATTTGGAATTAAACTCTGCTCGAATCTAACCGAGCGGCTGGCACACCCCCAGACTGCTATCATAGACTGGACATAGAGTTTCCATTTCCCGGACGTCCTCCATTAGTTCATCGTCAGTTTATAGCGACCTTGTGCTCTATGCTGTTACTGACGCCGTCGCAGGTACTTTTGGCCGTCCAGTTGGGGACCTTCATACGCGAACTCATATATGATTTGCATCTTGACACTAAGCGATGATGCGAACAGTGCTGGCCACTGGTTTTGGCGACTTTACGACAAAGCTGTGTTTCCGACTAGGCTCCGAATGCATCATGAGTATTGAACCGGAAGGCACCCGATACTACTTTACAGTATTATTCGGTTACCAAAGTACAAAAAGAGCAAGCTACGTCAAATGCCCACGTATACTGGTATAGGAGGAATCTCTCTTGTCCACGGGAATGTCAGATCGTCCCTTACTTGGTGCAGTCAGCTGCAGTTCCCACTATGATGCTACCTCTACCAGAAGCAGTGATGACAGTCCAACATTTCCATTAGATGACATTGACAGACGAATCGTGGAGAAGAGGCTTCTCCGGAAGTTGGACTTTCGAGTAGCCTTTCTAATTCTGATTTACATTGTGAACGTTGTGAGTTGTCGCATCTAGCATTTCTATAACTGCTTAAAGCCTCTCCGCAGATGGACCGCACTAATGTAGCGTAAGTGGCCCTTTGAAATCATCTGGAGTACAGTGGCCTAACTGCCCATTCGAAAGTGCGGCGAGGCTGCGTGGTTATGAGGACGACCTTGGAATGACGGGGAACCAATTCAACACACTCATGAGCATCCTTTTTGTGGGGTATTTGTTAACGCAGGCTCCTTCGTATGTACCGACACCTTATCTTTGTGCGGCATAGCTGAGGGTTCAAAAGCAACATGATCTTACATCGCATGAAAAGACCATCACTATACCTTTCGAGCTGCATGGCAATATGGGGTGCTCTCACCATGTTCATGGGTACGTACAGCTTTCACTTAGCGGACATCGGCTAACGAGGGGTCATGAAAGGTGCAGTACAAACGTTGGTATCTAGATTTCAGTGATGTCCACTGTTAACCATGCTCTAGATACCATGCCGCTCTTATCTTGCGCTTTTTGCTTGGATTCGTGGAGGCGGCATTCTTTCCCGGAGCCATGTTCCTTCTTTCACGATGGTATAATTGTCCAATACCTCCGAACAGCATATACTGAAATTTTTCTAGGTACAAGCGCGATGAACTAGGGCTACGCACAGCACTTCTTTATTGCGGCAACTCCGTCAGCAATGCCTTTGGTGCTCTTGTCGCGTCAGGGATCTTGGGAAGCCTAGATGGTACATTAGGTTTCGCAGCTTGGAGGTCTGAGGCGAAATGCGCGCGCTCGCAAAAGTAAAACTCTTCTGACTTTGTTGCTGCAGGTGGCTCTTCTTTGTTGAGGGCACTTTGACCATCGTGGTCGCAGTGTCTGCAATCTGGATTATACCCGATTTTCCTTCAACACCGAGCGCCTGGCTTTTGCCTGATGAACAGACCCTGGCCAAACAACGGATGGAGGAGGAAGTTGCAGGCGGAAACGAGCGCACAAGCAAATCTGGAGAGGGCTTTTCTGGTCTTGCTGAGGCTCTCATGGATTGGAGGGTATGGTGGCTTGGCGCTGCTCTTCACTTGATGACCTGTTCGGCGTCATTCAGCATGTTTTTCCCGACGCTATCCGCTACAATGGGTTACAATGCGACTATCAGCCTCTTGCTCTGTGCACCTCCATGGATTTTGGGAGCTGCAACCTCATTTTTTGTGGCCAGGTCAGTATTTACTTCACGAGCCCGATAGGCGAATTAACAATATTGCGATAAGACACTCCGATGCAACTGGTGATCGCTTCTGGCATATCGTTGGCCCCAAACTCGTCAACATCATGGGGTGTATGCTTGCGATTTCTACAATGAATACGACTATGCGATATCTGTCCCTGTACGAACCTTTCCTTCCTCGTTCTGCGTTCAGGGACTTAAGTGCACTGCGAAGATTTTTGGTGGCTCAGAGCTCAGTCGCCTATGTTGTCGCTTTGACCTGGGTTATGAACACGTTTTCCCAATCACAGTCGAAGCGCGCTGCAGCCGTTGCATTAATAAACACTATGTCATCAGCTGGCCTCGTCAGTTCATCGTCAGTTCACAGCGACCTTGTGCTCTATGCTGTTACTGACACCGTCGCAGGTACTTTTGGCCGTCCAGTTGGGGACCTTCATACGTGAACTCATATATGATTTGCATCTTGACAACTGTCATGTCTATGGCGATGTTATGGGTATTTAGGCAGCACCTTTCCCGGTGCAATGAAGCTGCTGAAGCCGAGGAGAAAGCTCTAGGGCTGCCCAAGGGTTTCAGATATATAATCTAGCACTCCAAGTCGCTGCTCAGCTGTCTTCAGCAAGCAGTGTTCGGTCGGGATTTTTTCTTATTTTATCGTCGTTTGTGAAGCTGTGGAAGTGGGTCAAGGGAGACCCGAGTCAAGTAACGATCATGATCTCACTAATTCATTATATCAAATACACGACTTCGTCGGTTTGATTGTTTGATGTCGCCTGCAGACATTCTCCGTCGTAAGCAATCCGTGCCGAGGTGTATGGGTTGTGCAGCTTGCACCGGACTGGGGTTATAAATACTATCTTCGAAGTTCCGGGTGGCTTATAATATGGTCATTCTAGATGCAGAAGTCACGACAGCCGTATCAGCGCATCACAGATGAGTTTCTGGGACTCCCTGTATCAGAATGCATCTAACTTTTTTCTTCTTTTTAAGAGTCCAATCATGCGCCTTACTGCCCTTGTCGCTCTTGCTGTCGTCGCGTCGACCGTCCCTGGTCTTGCTGCCCCTGCCAGTGCTCTATACTCGTATGTCTCTCTCAGACAACCACTGAGCATTGATACAATTGTACGCAACGACATGTCCCTCCCCGCATAGGGACAGACACTGCCGTGTTCCAGACTATTGTTAGCCTAAGTCCTGGTCCCGGAGCATGTGCTGATGTCATCGTGAGCGCATTTGATGGCAGCAACAGGACCAAGCCGGACTTGGACCAAACTTCTGATGGAAACGATGTAAGTGTGCCACAAGTGCCTTAGCTGGCCTCGCTAGTGTGGGAGGTACGTACTGTCACTATTGCTTGGTCCATACGCTGGAGACTAGTTTTGATACTTGGCGTACGTAGCTAGCATACGACTGATAGATTGTGCGTGTTTGTGGTTAATCGATATACACACATGGCGTCAACGCGAATTGCTTCTGCGGGATCAAACGCTCCAGGATTAAGATAATTGGGAAAACAATTATTACGGGATGTCATTGACAACAGGCGGACTTCCTACCGGGGAGAATTTCAATACGTCTGCGAGGATTCGAGAGTAAGGAAAGCGCGGTAGTTAATCGTGATGCCTACGATCAGTCAATATGATGCGGAACGGCAACGCTCATCACGGCGCTGGAACTTGTTGTGAATACAAGGATGGGGTGTTTTACAGACAATCATAAAGGGGAATGTTGGACTAGTCGAATAGGAAACCTGAAGATACAACATCAAACAGAAAGAATGAAAGACATCATATGTGCATGGGCTCACCATTTACCATTGAAATGGAAGCTGACGTCGAAATATCCGACCTGATCAGAATGTAGATACTCCCACCCCCCAATCAACCGATCTCCTGGGTGAGCTTCCTGGGTCGATATCGAAGGTTCGTAGAAGAAGCTTACCTGTGTAATCTCAGCATGAGAAAGGTGATATCGACGATAGCTAAGCTCCAATTCTCGGTCAATTGGCAAGATCCGCAAATGATCGTATAGGTTGATAGATATCTGCAACGCGGCGAATGGAAGAAGTTGCCAAGGCTCCTAACGAACAAACCCGACGCTACTGCCGGAAGGGAGGAGAGAAAGATGGCTGGAAAGCAGTTGATACCAGTGTGGATGGATGGTTACGTCGCAATTTGAACTTCATCGTGTTTGGTGGTGCTGTTTCGAGGCTTCGCGTTGTCAAGCTAGTCATGAATTGACGATTCAGAGCCCCATAATGTGTTTCATATCATCGACTTTTATCGTCGGATCGATATGGTGGGTGCGCACTGTGAAGCTTGCAAGTTGCAGAGGACTTGTCAACTTGTTGATTTGTACTGATGGAAATAGTCACTCCAGACAGCCTCAAATCAGCATCTTGAGCATCATCGCAATGAAGTTGCGAAGCAGGCACATATTGACCTATAAGTATATGTTAACTTGGTGTGTGGTTCCAGACCTGACACGGACCCTCACGGAGCATGCAATGTCGTGGACTCGGATGCAAACATTTACTTCAGTCTCTCAGACCATGTAGAAAGAGACAATCAGTTCTTCTGCACATTCCGCCAGCTGTTACATTCTGCATAGCACATCTAATAAGTGCATCAGACAAGCTTCGCCTATTCGATTGAAATTGACACTCACAACGTTCAACTCACAACTTGAAAGTTGAAACCATGCCGATGGGGCTGTTTTGGAGGGTCACAATCAAACCATCGCCAGTTACGCGGCCTTGCCTAACGCAGATACGGCGAAGGTTACACACTGGTAGCTTCCGGGGATAGAAGGTCCTAAGTGCCGTAAGTAATAATATTTTCCTTGAGAGTCGAGTGTACGTCTCCAATTCGATATTATGACGAATACTGAACCTGGGGCCAGTACACTCTACGCATACATTACTACTTGGATACCGAGATGGAAGCCACTGCATCTTTCATCCTCAGGAATGTCATATCGTCCACTGCTCAGCGGCGCAGTCGACTACAGTTCCCACCACGATGCCTCTGGCAGAACCAGTGATGACGACGATTCAACACTTGCTTTGGATTACATTGACAGATCAATCGTGGAGAAGAGGCTTCTCCGAAAGTTGGACCTTCGGGTAGCCTTCCTGGTTCTGGTTTATATTATGAACTATGTGAGTTGGTGCACCTAGCATTTCCATACCGGCCTAAAATCTGCACAGATGGACCGCACTAATGCAGCGTATGTGACCCTTTGGAATCACTTGGAGAGGGTTGCTGAACCGTTCACTTGCAAGTGCAGCCAGGCTGCGTGGTTACGAGGAAGACCTTGGAATGACAGGGAACCAGTTCAACACACTCATGAGCATCCTTTATGTGGGGTATTTGTTGACGCAGGCTCCTTCGTATGTACTGACACCTTATCCTTCTGCGTCATATCTAATAATTCAACAGCAATATGATTTTACATCGTATGAAAAGGCCATCACTATACCTGTCGAGCTGCATGGTAATATGGGGTGCTCTCACCATGTTCATGGGTACGTACAGCTTTCACTTGGCAGACATTGGCTAACGAGGGGTCATGAAAGGTGCAGTACAAACGTTGGTATCTAGATTTCAGTGATGTCCACTATTAACCATGCTCTAGATACCATGCCGCGCTTGTATTGCGCTTCTTTATTGGATTTGTGGAGGCAGCATTCTTTCCCGGAGCTGTATTCCTTCTTTCACGATGGTATAATTGCTCCACACTTCCGAACAGCACATGCTAAAATTTCTCTAGGTACAAGCAAAATGAACTAGGGTTGCGCACAGCACTCCTTTCTTGCGGCGCCTCGATAAGTAATGCTTTTGGGGCTCTGTTTGCGTCAGGGATTTTAGGAAGCCTAGATGGCACCCTAGGTTTCGCGGCTTGGAGGTCTGAGGCGAAATGCGCATGCTCTTAAAGTAAAACTGTTCTTATTTTTGCTGTTGCAGATGGCTCTTCTTTGTGGAGGGCACTTTGACTATCGTGGTCGCGCTGTCTGCAATGTGGATTTTACCCGATTTTCCTTCAACGCCGAACGTCTGGCTTCTACCTGACGAACAGATCCTGGCCAAACAACGAATGGAGGAGGACGCTGCAGTCGGAAATGAGCATAAAGGCAAGCCCCAAGAGGACCATTCTGGTCTCGCCGAGGCTCTTATGGATTGGAAAGTATGGTGGGTTGGTGCCGCCCTTAACTTGATGGTTAGCTCGATGTCATTCGGGATTTTCTTCCCGACACTATCTGCTACAATGGGTTACAGCGCGACTACCAGCCTCTTGCTCTGCGCACCTCCGTGGATTTTGGGAACTGCAACCTCATTTGTTGTGGCCAGGTCAGTATTTACTGTATAGGCGTGATACACGAATTAACAATATCGAGTCAAGGCATTCCGATACAACTGGTGATCGCTTCTGGCATATTGTTGGTCCTCAACTTATCGGCATCACTGGATTTATGCTCGCAATTTCTACTATGAATACACCTTTGCGATACCTGTCCCTGTACGAACTCTCATTCCTCGTTCTGCGATCCCACGGACTTACGTGCACTGTGAAGATTCTTAATGACTCAGAGCGGTGTCTCCTATGTTGTTTCTTTGACCTGGGTCATGAATACCTTTTCTCAATCACAGTCGAAACGCGCTGCAGCCATCGCACTAATAAACTCTATGGCATCAGCTGGAGTCGTCAGTTCATCGTCAGTTCACAGCGACCTCGTGCTGTGCTGCTACTGACGCCGTTACAGGTACTTCTGGCCATCCAGTTGGGGACCTTCTTATGTGAACTCTTACATCATGTGCATCATCACAAGCGTCATGTCTATGGCGATGTTATGGGTATTTAGGCGGCACCTTTCCCGGTGCAACAAAGCTGCTGAAGCCGAAGAGCAAGCACTGGGGCTGCCCAAGGGGTTCAGATATTTCCTGTAGCACTCGCTGCTCAGCGGTCCCCGCTGTTCGGTAGAGATTGTATTTTGATGAGTCAAGCTGGGTCAAGGACTGGTTAATAATATACTGTACATATTTTGGAAAATGCGCCATCAAAACATTAATGGACTGGTGTTCGAGCCGCGTTCGTCTGGATCGTGAATTACGTCGAGTAAGTGGAGTCCGCAATCACTTGTCCTGTGTTGTAATACGAGCATGGCACCTATTCTAAGCGTGATTTCTACAACATCCATCATTATAGAAGCGGCGGTATCGTGTGCGGTAAGAAAACCTCTTTATCCTTGTTTTCTTCATACCAAACTATATCATGTGCAACCAGAACCTGCACCCTCGGGATCTCTAACAACGACCTCATTCTGCGAATGTTCTCCTCTGCAACTTCCCTGTACTGGTGGACACATGTCACCGCGCCGGTTTTCGCGTCGACACGGGACGCAATTTGCATCTTCCCAGTGATCAGATCAGGGTGATGAGCTGAATCTGCGCCTAGCAGGATCCAAGCACCGTCTGCAGAAGTGCGTGCAAGGACGTTGATATGCCCGTCAGCGTGCCCTGCAATGAACAAACCTAAGCGACTTTTTTACAGTCTCATGCATGCAGTAGAGTGGTACCCGATGCATCAACGATATACATGCTGCCATCATCGAAAATATCCATCGCGTGTGGATAGGGACCGATTGCCACGTTTAGGTCAGAAGCTGTAACGAACCGTAGACGGTCTTCCGGTGGACGAATGGATGAAAAAGTTGCAGGACTGTGGCAGGAACCAGGGTCCGCTAAAGCTTGCTTCGATCCTTCCCCCAGGATGAACTCGGCAGTCGTAAACGGGAAAGGATCTCCGACGCTGATGGAAGACGGGTTAGGCAATTCATACAACCGCAGACGCTGAATGGCTTACTGATCCCAATGAAGGTGACTCAGGACCACCAAGTCAACTGAGGAAGGGGGAACTCCACCAGCCGCTAGAGACTCTGCTGCTGTCTGCTTCACATCAGGCACTGCTTGTATTGCAACTGGTGCAAACTCTTTGATGTTTCTGTGAATTCCAAGGTCAAAAACGATCCGCTTATTGCTTTTCGAATGACGCAGGAAAAATGCGAGTGAGGGAAAGATTATCGGATCGTCCGATTGATTGACCGCCATGAGACTCAAAGGGACATTCAGGTGTCCGGCTTCAAGGGCAGATACATACATGTACGCCTGCTGATCAGATGGAGAGGGGAGTGAATGCGCCTCTGTGGACATTGGTATCAAGATCAAGGATAAATGAGATACAAGACTCAAACGTGCTTATATATAAGCAAGTAAAGCAGATGGTGGAGCCCTGACTCCAATTATCGACAACATAACACCGAGTCACACTGGCCGGGCCCGTTTCACGCTAAACCAATGACTCGGAATCGATGAAGAGGTAGATTACGCCCTGGCTGTGCAGTGTGCATGATTGTCCAAGTCGAATGCAGACTTGTTAGTTGCTGATTTGTGCATGATGATGTTGATTCAAAGGACGTACACAACACAAATCTTGCAAATTCTAATTGACATTGTTTTCTAGTTGTTAATAAAGAATATTTAGCTAAAAGCATCTAATCGTTGTCAGTTACATCCGCGCTTGTGACATGGCGGTATAGGTCTGTCCGTGCAGTTGGCCCTAGTCTCCCTTAGTCAGATCTGGAAAGTCTTAAGTGAAGACGGTTGACGCCTCAAAATTGAGTTTTCTGATAATTAGAGGTCACGTGGTGGGACATGCACATGACCTTTCGTGTGCCAATCTACGCGCCAGAACTATTCTCCAACTTGAACCCATGATGCCTATTTGAGGGTCATTTTATATGTCACAGGGTCAATCTGGAAATGTTATTTTCGTTGACAGTCGAGTAGGCTCCGAAGTGCCAATCGGAACAAATACAGGTATACTGAGTAGTAGCGGCAATCTGCTGCTGCATCTCTGTCATCCATAGGAATGTCAGGTCACCCCCTGCTCGACGGTGCAAGCAGCTCCAGATCCCACTACGGTGCTTTTGACAGAAGCAATGATAGTCCGGCGCTTCCTGAGTGTGATGAGCAGAACAGACAGATGGTGGAGAAGAGGCTTCTCCGTAA
>QFEN01001186.1:0-40650 GCA_003316125.1 Auricularia polytricha
GCATCAACTCATGGAGTCACAACACACGATTGCGAGTCTACAAGCAGATCGACTTAGGCTTGCCAATGAGAATACAAGTCTTAATACAACCTGCCAGGCTTTACAGTAAGTTATATACACATATAGTCACCGCAGAGTGACTATATGTGCATACATTCATTCATATTTATTCAAATTATATCTGATAATGCATTCTGTAGGAATATCATTGTTAATATCCGGGGCTCCGCGAGCTCAGTCGCATCGAGCTCTTCATTATCTGTCGCTTCGAGCACTTCATCTGGCACCAACGGCAACAACGAACAAAAGCCATCCCTCCTCAATGGAATAATTGAAGAAGCCTGTGATCACGAGCTCGATCAGATCGAATTTCCATCAGTGAAGTCATGGACAAAAAAGGGATGGCAGGAACAATACCCACCGAGCACATCAGCTGTTCCTGGTTCCTCTTCGAAAAAATCAGCACGTGGATCCAGACGGATGGCGCAAGGTATTAATGTATCGACTTACCTCCAGGACAAAAACGGCATGCCTGTCTCAGCTCAGCGTGCAAAGTCAATTCGATCGACAATGTTGTCGTGCTTCCGCCAACTTCATACTCAAGGAGTTGCACCGGAATCCATTGGCCAAGCTTCACTGGATGTCCTCAAATGGCTGGTTCACACGTTGCGCAAGAACCATATCGAGCTTCGTCTTTGCGCTGACAATTGGAAGATCATGAAACTTATGACCGACAACTACCCCCAATGGCACAAGTATCACACAAAGAAAAGAAGCAGCGACCACGTGAAGGCAGAGGCTGATGAAGACTTAGAAGGAGAGAGCATCTTAGACTCGATCCCGACTGCCACTCAGAAACAAAGTTCGTCTGAACCCGACAACGAACATGCTACAAAGCGATCACGCATAGATTCCGATATCAGAGAAGAGGCTACCCAATCAACGGTAAGTTGTCTCCGCACTCAATCATGATCAATGCTCGCTAATCACATGGTTTACAGGCCGCATCATCATGCAATGAGATCGTGCGAGATCCTTCCCCCGACCGTGAACCTACACCTCCACCTAGTACCGACAAAGGAAAAGGGAAGGAAGTAATTATTTTGGAGGCAAGTATATGTAAGTTGTATTGGAAGGACTATCGTGCTAACCACACACATTTCACACATCTACAGATCAAAAACCCTCTGTAAGTCTATATCATTTCGTCATTGACGGTATTGACAGTGCACTGATCTAATTAATCTAGTTCTAATCTTGCCTTCAAGCCTCGGCCCAGACCAATTCCATCGAAAATTCCTGCAACTTCGACTTCTCATAATCCTCCGACTTCTGAACTTAATCTTACCATAGTCCCATCCACCAACGACGTCACACAGTGTACACTAGTCTCCATACCAGAGGTCCCGTCGAGTGCCGATTCAGCGTCACTTGCTGTGAAAATGGAAGTCATTGCAGCGACCCAGCGCACCGAGCAAACGAAGATCGCGATCAACTGCTCGAAGCCGGATACCATCAAGAAGCGTCAGCCGAGTACCAAGCCGATGCGGGTGAGCGCAAAGATCACTGCACGGTAAGTGATTCTATTATTATCAAACCAATCAAAGCTAATTCTACGATTCATATCATGTAGGAACTTGTGTGCTTTTGACTGGCAATCAAATGGCCATCAAAAGGAACCCGCGACTGTCTTCGCATCTTACTGGAATGGGCTATCTAAAGCCGACAAAGACGTGCGTCATTTTTTATATATCAATGATATCTATCTAATACTGTCTACCACCACAGGTGTACAAGTGCAAAGCAGCAGCTCAGGTGAGTGCGGCCCACCATACTCTATCGTGTACTACACTAACAGTCTCGTTTTATAGCTCAAATCGTCTGGAGTCGCTGGTGCCATTAATGATGTGGACGAGGAGTAGTGTGACACGGGATAGCGGGATGGCGGGACGGCGGGATGGCGGGATGGGCGCAGCGCGCAGTGGATACCCTACACCCCCAAGTGATAGCGATACCTGGCGATACCCCTCGAATAATAGTGATACCCCTCGATATCCTCATTTGACTGCATTAGCTGTGTATTGATAACATTTTCAAGTCTAATTGAGTGATATTTCGTATGTAAATGCCTATCTAAAAATCTAAAGCCATCGAGAATCCTGTCTAAACGCTAAAAATTCGTCTCGATCTCTATCTTTTTTCATCGAGAAAAGTCTCATTTTGTTGAGAGCCCTCGAACTGGATCGATAAGAATCATTACTTCAATTTCTATCGACTTGTATCTACACATATCTACCTAAATATTGTTGATTTTCACTGGGATTAAGCGCCCATTCCCAGCGCTAACTCCTAAGAAACCTACATATGTACCAATGCTTACTCGAAACCCTAAACTCACTCCAAATATAGACACCATTATATCACATGATGAATCACATGACACATCACGTGACCAATTCAGAACCTTCCAGACCTTATCCGCAGCAGCCTCATTTCTTATGACGTCATAGTTACTCTTCACATTATCACATTGTACAATTCCATTTCCTATTTTATGATTGGCTAGTAGTTAGAACTCGGTTTGTATCTCCACTTGAATATGTGTATATAGTTAGGTCGTTTTTTTTAAAAAAAAAAATCAAATTATTGTCCATTTGGGGTATAATACCCTATGTTGGACATTACTATCTAGGAAAGGGGGACACCAGTGTCCCCCACCGCATCTCCTACTCTGCAAATGCCCCGACGAAGGTCAGGTCGATTGTAGTCAGTAGTTCTTTAGTTCAAGCCTCTTGTCTGTACATTTGTACCAGCCCAGACATCCTTGCTCAATATCATGTCTTTTGTGGTTTACCTTTGTTTGAGTCCTGTGTTTCCGCCCTCCATTAACTCAGCATAAGGGTTGTGACACAGGCCTGCAGTGCAGGGAAGGCATCAGATTTAGTGGGTAGAGGAATGGACTAAGCATAGATAGGGACTAAGGGAAGAGGTGATATAAGGGGAAACAACTATATATATGGATTCATGGTTTGGATTCCTGTCACTCATACTCTGCCAGTAAACATTGCATCAACATGTACATTTGCACCAACACCTGACCACTGGGTAGTGGGTAATAGTATGGGTCAGCTGTGGCAATCCATGGGTTACCTATGCTATTGCCTAACATTGTCAATTTGCAGGAGGTCAAAAAGGTTAAAAATCCATCTCAGCTTGCAACAAGCTGATACATCCTAAGTTGGCCAAGGTGGCTAAGTGCCACTAAACTTTGGTTACCATACTAGCTCTGTCTGTTACAATAACATGGGCCCCCTATCCTTTTTCATCCTTGTCACCCCTTTCACACCTTCACCCTGTCACATCACCATGCTTGATGCATCTCCGCCAACCCTGACCTTCTGTGATAGAAGCAGGATGTTTCCTTGATCCCCATCTAATTCCCTTGATCCTCGGCCACATGTCCACCTCATGTTGGACCCTGTACTTCCTGATGACCCTGACCTCACTGCTACCTCATGTACAGCTACCCTTGACCCTTACCGCTAGTTCGGTAGACCTCCCCTGAACTCACCTTATCCTATAAGTAGTCGATCCCACTGTACTGTACTCCTTAACTTGATTCTACTGGATCTTACCTGATCTACATTGACTTGTTCACTGATTCTCTTGAGTGATCTCTTGAGTCTCCTTGATCATGATTCCCTTTCTCTTGGATTGCTATCCTTGAGTCGAACCTCTTATTCTCTTTGACTGTTCATCATCGAGTCTATCAGCTTGATCTCTCGCCTAGACTTTACAGTCAAACAGTGAAATCCTTCTTTGCCTAGTCAGCTCGGAAGTCCACCCATCTGTTGCAATCCGACGGCTTAACAGCTACTGGATATATCAACGTCGAACCCGACCCGATAAGAACTTGGACTGTCGTCCAGTGCCGACTACATTCCAGTCACCTTACACGAAAGCATTTGCATAACACTGTCTTTTTTCTGTTCTTGTGTGCAAGATGTTTGTTGAAATCATATGACAGATCTGCCTTAGTCATAGTCATCTATTCCTCAAAAGGACAAGTGTAAACAACATTTGTTTTTACCACTGCATATCATTACTTTCTCCCCTCTCTATCTCAGCTAACAAAGGCCAAAACCCATTTTGCTCACATCCTTGATTAAAGTGCTCTTGCCTCTCTCCAGTAAGAGAAGCTGCTGCCTTTCTGAAGGTAACCTCAGCAACTATTGCAGCTTCATCTACAGCCTGTGTTGTATGTGGGCTTAATGAAGGCACTTCCAGGAGCCCTGCCAATGAATCTGAGGTGCTCGCTGTGGATGAGGCAAGTTCCTGCATATAAAATGTTGAACAAATCAATGCTTTCTGCTGTTCCTCAGCTCGAAACAACAACAAGAGAACAGCTGTTAGATAAGGACGTAGAAGGGTCTCAGCCGAATGAATGAAATTGCTGGGAAGAGGCATTGAGATATACAGGATGCCTAAAACGAATTGAGGTGCTGCTAAACATGAATTGGAAAATTAATCATACCTTTCCCAGCAGGGGCCGACATTGTACCTGGACCAGATGTCATAACATGCACAGCGGAAATAGCTGATCCCTGCTCCAACGACCCCGGCGGAAACACAAGAAGTGAAGAATCCGATGCTTCTGACGCTCCCAAATTCTCAGTGCCCGACGGTAAGGTAATTGACCCGTCAACGATTGCGATACATCGTGCCGTCGCAAACGGCCGCGGGGAGCTGCAGGATGATATACTCGGACGGATTATATCAGCCTGAGTGCGAAGGTGTCCTGGTAGAAGAGTGGTCGAGGATATCAGGCATCGACAGTGAAGGCGGTCTGGAAAGTCGTCAACTTCAACAGCGAACCGGGGTAGATCCGATGTCAAAACGGAGTATTCTGGCTCAGCAGGATCGACAGACGCAACGCTCGTAACAGATCGTCCCAAAATATAAACACCTCCGCTCACAGCAGCTGCGCGGCAAAAACCTTGCGCGATTTCGCCCGAGCCACCGTAGTAGCCTACAAGAAATGAGGACGACCCATAGCGACCGGATGCCTTCAGGTAAGCGCGGATACGATGCAGAGCGGGTAGAGTCGTTTCTGACATAAAATAACAATATCCCAGGGCATAAGTGATGGCGCGAGCGGTTGCCTCACTGAGCAAGAATTTCTTCTGCAAGAAATCGAGCAGGGGCGAATTTTCTTGTCCGTGCAGCTCCTTGCTATTTTCGAATTCACCACCGGCAAACATAAGGAAACGCGTGACCCTCCTCTTCTCTAAGAGACTCATTGCCTTGCTCTGAAAGATATCGTCCTTGCTCTGGGGAACATCTTTCAATATGCCACCGTCATAAATGACAACGCGACCAAGGAGCTTGAAAGATCCGTATCGAGAAACGCCAGACGCAATGAGGGACGAAATGAAAGGGCCGATTGATGGAATGACGGAAGGAGCCAATGAAACTGAGTACTGTCTCGCATGAGGCGGAACTTCACCATAATAGGTGACGGAATAATTAGCCTCCTTGTGGTGATCAACCCACTGCGCGAGTTCATCTAGTGAGAGGGAAGCTTCGTCTGCACCATAATATGGGTTGGGGTCAATATGTGCGACTTTGAAACCAGCCTTGGAGAGAGCACTAATAGGTTCCTACTAAGTATAAAAAGATGATGCGCGAGTGTCAATTTTGCTCACGCAGCAGTTATAGACTCGGTCAGACCAGTGCCAAGCACGATAACGTCAAAATGATTGTCCATTGCTGCAGTGATGGAAGAAATCGATTCAGACTCATCACAGAGCATTCCAAGTTCTGAAGCAACCTGCCCTTAATCAGAATGGCTCACGTGCTTATCGAGCCAAAATTTTGGCCTTCTTACTTTTGCAAATCCGCATCCTTCACTTGTACGCCATGGCAAAATCAGACAAGAAGGCAGACAAGAAGGCAGCAGATAAGGCCAAGGCTGCCAAGCCAGCCACCGCTTCCCCCGCAAAAGCAAAGTCGTTAGCGTCATCCAAGGAGACCCTGGCCAAGGCTGTATGTATTTCTGTTATTGGTCGTCCCCTTCTGATCATTTTTACTCAACAGAAAGTGCTCAAAGCATCGAACGGAAAGGCTTCCGTTAAACATGCCAAAGATGAATCGTCTGACGAGTCCTCAGACTCCTCTTCGGGTGACGAACAACCCAAAAAAACTGTGCTCATGTCGGACCCCGACGATTCACCGGAAGAAAAAAAGCCTGCTAGTGCCCCAACTACCAAGAAGGGAAAGGCTAAAGTGGACAGTAGTGATTCTTCTGATTCGTCATCAAGCGACGAGAGTTCGTCAGACGGGGTCGGCGACAAGGACGTAGAGATGCAGGATGTTCAACCTGCCAAGGGTAAGCGATTGATGGCACTGGTCTCCATTCAACCTGGATGTTCATGATCGTGTTCAGACAAAAAGGCAGATAAGACCAAGGCAGCAAAATCAACCGCCTCGCCGGCAAAAAAAGTCAAATTGCCAACGACATCCAAGGACATTTTGGCTAAGGCTGTATGTATTCGTTTTTCCAGTCTTTTGTCCTTCATTCAATATCCATAGGGTGCACTCAAAGCATCGATTGCAAAAGATCCCGAATCAAGCGACGACTCGGACTCCTCTTCGGAGGATGGACAACCCAAAAAGCCTGCACCCGCCTCAGACTCCGATGACTCATCGGAAGATGAAAAGCCTGCCAGTGTCCCGGCCAGCAAAAAGGGGAAGGGTAAAAATAGTGGTGCTTCTTCCGATTCTTCCTCGAATGACGAGGGCTCCTCAGATGAGGATGGGGACAAGGGCATGGAGGCACAAAATGTTCAGCCTGCCAAGGGTAAGTTATTGATTGCACTAGTTGTTCATCGATCTGAAACGGTCTACAGGCATCAAGCGCAAAGCAGAACCAGAACCCTCCGTTCCCCCAAAAAAGGTAAAATTGGTCGATGGCGATGCAGCTCCTAGCGCATCGACTGAGGAAACGAAAAGTATTTTCGTCGGTCGGCTATCATGGAATGTCGACAACGACTGGCTTGCACAGGAATTTGCCTCCTGCGGTGAAGTTGTCTCTGCTCAAGTACAAACGGATCGGGCAACTGGCAAGTCTCGCGGTTTTGGCTATGTTCACTTCGCATCCGCAGATGCGGTTGAAAAGGCTCTCGAAATGAACGGCAAGGAAATTGATGGACGATCTGTCAATATTGACAAAAGCACCCCGCCGGATAAAAGCGCTGTCCGTGAAAACCGGGCAAAGTCTTTTGGCGACACGCAGAGCCCTCCATCAAGCGTTCTCTTTGTTGGGAATCTTAGCTTTGGTGTCAGCGAGGAGCAACTTTGGGAAGTCTTTGGCGAGCACGGCGACGTTAAAAGCGTTCGTGTTCCAACAGATCGCGAGTCGGGCAGGCCAAAAGGCTTTGCCTATGTCGAATTTAGTGCTTTAGAGTCCGCACAGACGGCCCACGGGCAGCTGCAGGGTTATGAGCTTGACGGCCGCGGCCTTCGCTTGGATTATTCCCAACCGAGAGACAACTCTGGTGGTGGACGTGGCGGAGGTCGTGGAGGATTCGGCGACCGAGGTCGCGGACGCGGTGGGTTCGGCGGTGGTGACCGTGGACGTGGACGCGGTGGGTTCGGTGGTGACCGTGGTGGCAGAGGGCGCGGACGAGGCGGTGACCGCGGTGGGAGGGGTGGTGGCAGAGGTCGAGGGGGCGCACGCACTGGAGCCGTCACTCAGTTCGAGGGGTCCAAGATCACTTTCGATTAGGCATGTTGCGATGTCATTCCAAGCTCATATGCACTACTCCAAAAATGATAACTTGGCACTTTTCTTGTGGCCCAAGTCGTTGCATATATTTCGTATATACATATGCACATTAATGTTCTATCACTGCTAGCGGTTGACAACTTCGTCTATCATATATTTCATTAACTGTGAATTCAAGGTAAGGAAAAAACAAGGAATGGTATCGAAAAGTAAGCTACTCGTAAGTCCATGATAACTTCGTATTTGCTATTACTGACTGAGATCAACCCATTTTTCCCTCTTGAAACGCCTTCCGATAGGGATTCTGACTCGGAGGTAACGCCCCAGTCTTTTCCAGCCGATCAAATAACACGAACAACTTCTCTGCCTCACGTTCCTTCTCTTCATCAGTCATGTCGATATTTTCCGAGGGATGCTCGACAGTGCCAGTGATGGGGTTGATGGGTAAACCTGACGCAGTGGTTGGTGGTGCACCTGAGGCCGCGCTGACGGGCGGTGCACTGACAACGCCTTTGTGAAAAAGGAAACCGGCAACATTGCCGTATCCGAAATAACCAGCAAGGGTCGTAGCTGGATCTTATTCGTAAATATGACTGACGGGAGATGCATATAACATACCGTTTGAATCACACATCGCGTATAACATTTCTCCCGTAGAGTCCTTCAACCTGCTGTGGTAGACGGATGCAAGAAGTCTCAAACACCGACCTAAAAGATCTGCTCTCTTCTCCAAAGGATGTGTCCTGTCCAGATTCTCAGGTACTAGCCACTGTCTTATTCTTGTCTTGGCATCGTCGTCACCAAGACAAAATCGTGTGATAAGAATAACGAGCGGGCACACAATTTCATCCAGGGATGTGTCCCCATCGATCTTGCACAGATCTCGCACTGCAGGATCGTCAGGATCGATGTCACCTGGAAGGAAGTGCGCAAGGGTCGTGTCCAGGAGCTCATAGGCGCGTGAAGCGCAGTCAGTGGCGGAAGGTGAGGTAGAACGTGGAGAGCGGCAGAACGAACGGCGACCGGCTGAAATGACGGACGATATGGCACGTTCAATATGCCTGGCCTTCGGCTCCTTAGACGTTGGCTGGTTATCATGACTTGAACTAGCCAAAGAAGAAGTGGCGGACTCGGGGGAACTGGGCTGTGGGGTGGTCGAGTGTGAATGTGGACGAGGACCGAACCATATCGCTCGGGATGATGCGTCGACAGGTATAGTAATTAAGGAATGAATTATATGAGTCAATGGCGATGTAAGAGGATTCGGGGAGGGAAGAGGGATGGTCTGAAAAGCACGGACAAGGGGAGGTAGGATGCTGCAACACCATGTGAGACACTAGGATGGATGTCGTCACAAGGCACTCACCCGTCAAGCCGCGAATTCCAGAAATCTCCCATTACCTTTTGGTCATCAGGAGAGCCGGCTAAGGCAGGCGATTGCACCTCAGAAGGGGCCAACTATAATGCGACTGAGAGTTCGTAGTTGTGGTTACAAAGGAAAGTGACTGACTTTGGGATAGTGTACGAGGAGATTGAAGGTGAGCTTCAAGAGATCTGTCATGGCATCGCGGGACATCTTTGTTCCAGCTTGCATAGATGCAATTAAATCATCCAACTGGAGGGCGATAACATCGATTATTGTTCCATTTCCAGGAAAATGGGTACGTTTTATCTCAATGATAGATTCAATGAAGGAAGCGGACTGGTGAGGGGAAGCAGTACAGAGGAAGAGGATCCTGGATGAGAGAAAGGTATTTTCGGCTGTTGTAGATTTCTATTAAAAAAATATGGGGTTAGATGCATGACACAGGATGATTGGGCTCTGACTTGAAGGAGGTCGACACAGATATTTCCTCCATCAACGTCTTGGCTCAGTAACCTGGTGCGAGCAGGTTCACTGAGGAGTAAGGTGTTGGCAACGCACTTCAGAGCTTCGTTTGAAGCATCAGGAGCAGTTTCGAGTTTTAGGGCAAGCGTTATAAGACGTTTGAGGTTAGGAACTGTTGCAAGGACCTGGGCACCATGGGGAATTTTACCAAGTCCCTTGACTGCAGAAAGGGCGGACAATGCGTCTACGATTGACATGGGATCAGTACGGAGTGGATAAATCTGATAGAGTGGGCAAACCGTCTCTGGTTAAACGATTGGAGGAGTCATCGATAATGGCAGCCTGGAGATCATCGAGGATGAGCTGGATGAGTGCTTTACAGGAAGGTGAATCGATAGGCGGAGCACCTAAAAAAACTAGATTGAAGTAGTTAGCAATTAATTAGGATCAAGACATACCAGCGATTGATTGAAGTGTGTATGATATCGTAGCTCTTTGCGAGCTCGATGACAAGGAAGAGTATGCCTGAAGAAGTGACATCGAAGCAAAGAACCCAGACGTCAAAGTATATAGCTGTTTTATTATCAGGCGTCTAGTTCTACCTTCGGTCCTGACTCCTTTGGCGTCACTCTAGGCGATCGGCGGTTGCTTCTTCTCCACAGCCTTCCTCGGTTAACAACCAAGTAAACATGTACAAATAACATATCCCAGTTTACACAGCTTTGGCGGCCCGCTTCTCAGCACTTACTACTTTCCGACATGCACCCGTCTGTTAGGGTACTAGCACATAAACCGCTCATCAGTTTCGTTGGAAAGCGTATATGGCCAGCTAGTGCGTCGGGTAACTCCTTATCATTCACAACACCCTAAATATCATAACAGCTGCAGGTCCTTCTCACCCTCATCCAGCTGCACCTCCAGAATGGCAAAAGTCCTTTTCTGAAAAGGCTGTTCCTCCCCGAGCACCGCAGGATCATACTGTATTCCTGGAATTCTGGGAGGCTCCAGTACGCTTCTCGAAACCACACTCGAGGTACTTGGAGCAAGCAGAGATAGATGCCATACTGGTCAGTATTTATGTATGACAAATAATTCAGTACTCATAGTCGTACAGAGTGGGGGAGCTTCTCTGCGATAAAATAGATAAATCTCATAGACACCATTTACAACTCATACTGAGTCACCCCAGAAACTTATCTACACTTCACCTTCCAAGTTTCCGCGAGCAAATGACTAATTGACATGTGTGCAACGATTCCTAATCCTTTTCTGCATATGCTAGCAGATATCTTTCTACCTCGGCCTCATCCATCACACGCCACTCACCATGAGTCTTTGGGTCCTCGTCCTCAGCAGTCGATACAATTCCAATCTCTATCTCTCCAGCCTTGTAGTCCGTCGCATGAACAGTTGACATGGCTTCTATCGCAATCTAAACAATGCTCAGCTTTCCACGTCAATTTGTAATATAGCATTACTCACCTCGATAACCTCCGCTCGACTCAGTTTCTTGCCAGCAGCTGCAGCATCATCAGCTCCTTTACCCTTGTCTAGCTTTTTCCATTTCTTTTCCAGGTGGTTCATCGCTTCTTGCTGTTTCTGTCCAGCAGCAGTGGCGTGGAACCCAACAAAGTAGCCTGCAGGGTCCAATTTGAAACATTGCGGCCCGTATTCTGGGTCGATGCCAATTAGGATCATAGCTATAAGAGTATTTATCGTTGTCAGTTGCGAACGATGGTCAAATAGGTGACCTCACAAATCCCTAGAGGCCGCATGCCAGCCCGTTGCGTGTAGACTTGATTGATGTTTGCCAGTCGTCGTGCCATAGCATCCGGAGTTATCTCATATCCATACTTGTATCTCCACTGGACAGCCTCTTGTTGAGCACGTAAAACTTGGGCACGGGCATCAGCTGCAACCTACGTCAGCGCAAATACGAGCTATTCCACACCAGCAATTTTGCTCACCGACAAGGCCAGTCATGACACACCCAATAGTACGTGTGATGCTGTAGAGGTGCGTAACAGTCGATGCATCTAACAGCTTATCCTGATCTGAAGTGAATATCATGATGGCAGCCGTTTCGCAGCGCAACATACTGGAATCTTCTTTTGGGTAATAACTACAGAGGTATCATGTCCTCTGACAGAAACTGCTGTATGGCCAGAACCAGAGATAGCTTTGAATGCATATTCTAAAAGGGAGTTGTATGAGCACGCGTCATTTACAAGCATGTCCAATAATCATCAACGCACCGACTTGGTACAATCGGCCCTCGGGCGAGAAAACAGTAAGATATCTGCCAAATAATTGATGAGTGTGCAGACGGCGGAACTGGGGATTATTCGAACCTATCGTATGATGTTCTCGACATGGTTTGGATGCAGGATATGATTCAATCGCAGACACGCGACGCGCAAGTCTCATCACGGCGTCACGCAATTATGTCACTTAGTCACAGTCATGTCACGTCACTCATTGATCCCGATTCCAAATCACATCCAAAACTTGCTAGTACTAGTGACGTTGAACTCAAGTTGTATATACACACACTTTGCTCGTGCTTTACGCATGAGTGTCGGACAAGCGTCGTCGCAAAATTTATCTCGCTAGCTTCTTGTACTAAATCCTTTGCCATGAAGGAGACGGTACCTTCTGAGGCACCAAAAGTTATGTATGTCCAATCCCTTCTTCCAGTTTCCCTATATTGATTGACGCAAGAGCCCATCAGAAAACAGCTACAGTTCAGCTTGCTCAATGCCCAAGATACAGTAAAGATCTCCGAGTTCCAGGTTACTCATCGCGACTTGTATACGCCCACCGATCGACTTCCCGTCAAAGATGGCGTATTAGATCGTCGGCTGGTGAGTTGCCCATACCTTCCCACATGCCAGTGCAACTGATCGCAATCCCAGGGGACGACAGAGAAGAATACATTTTGCGAGACCTGCGGCCTCAATTCTGTTGATTGCGTTGGTCACTACGCATACATAAAACTGGTGGTCCCAGTATTCCATATTGGCTACTTCAAGCATACCATTGCCATCCTCCAGGCCATATGCAAAGTAAGCTAGTACACTTCTCGTACCTTTCCAGCTTTATAACGCGTTAAAAGACCTGTGCTCGCTTGTTACTGGAGGAACCCGACCGGCGGACGTACCTCAAACGCTTCCGCCGACCAGGTCTCGAAAATATTCACCGGCAGGCATTATGCAAACAGGTCAATACGATGGCACGAAAGGTCGTGTACTGCCCGTACTGCTCAGCAACGAATGGCGCTGTCAAAAAAGCAGGGGTACTGAAGATCATCCATGATAAATTCCGCGCAAAGAAGACAGCAGATGAGATGGAGAAATGGAAGCGTACATTTGCTCCGGCGGTAGAAGCACAGAAGGAACTTGGGATGTACTTGAACAAGGCGATCCATGAAGATCTAAATCCACTGAAAAGTCTCGATCTCTTTAAAAGAATATCTGATGAGGTCGCGTTTATGCTTGGCTTCATGCGTTCATGGGGCTAATGTCTACTTCTAGGACTGCGAGTTACTTGGTCTACGACCCGAGTTCGGTCGTCCGGAAGAGTATATCTGGCAGTACATCTCCGTTCCACCGGTTTGCATCAGACCATCCGTTGCCCAGGATGGAGCCTCCAACGAAGATGATCTCACTGTCAAACTCACGGAGATCGTTTTCACCAATGCTCTCATAAAGCAGGGTCTTTCTAAAGGGGCACCCACTGCACAATTCATGGTAAGTGATGACCATCCACGGCGCTCACCGTTACTCAACTCAAACTTAGGAACACTGGGAGTTCCTTCAACTTTCTGTCGCCATGTATATCAACTCCGAACTTCCTGGGGTACCCTCACAAGCTGGTCAAAAACCAATGAGGGGTTTCGTCCAGCGCCTGAAAGGTAAACAGGGTCGATTCCGTGGTAATCTGTCTGGGAAACGTGTCGATTTCTCCGGTCGTACCGTGATCTCCCCTGACCCAAACTTGCGAATCGATGAAGTAGCGGTCCCAGAGCGTGTCGCAAAGATATTAACATACCCGGAACGTGTAACTTCCCACAATATCGACGGTCTCAAACAAGCCGTTCGCAATGGATGCGATGTACATCCCGGCGCTAACTACGTGACAGCGGGCAGCAGTGGCTTCAAGAAATTCTTAAAGTTCGGTAACCGCAATGCAGTTGCTGACAGTCTGAGAATTGGGGATGTTGTCGAAAGGCACATCATTAATGGCGATATCGCCCTGTTCAATCGGCAACCCAGTCTGCACAAGGTCTTTTGTTCCGTAGAAGCTTCAAACTTGCACTGACTTGGTACCATTTCAGCTCTCGATTATGTGTCACAGGGTCAAGGTTCGTCCTTGGCGCTCCTTCCGTCTAAACGAATGTGTTTGCGGTCCATACAATGCCGACTTTGATGGCGATGAAATGAATCTTCGTCAGTTGTTTCTCATGCTGACTGATGTTCAAACTTTCTCAACCATTTCTGGTGTAGATGTTCCTCAAACAGAGGAAGCAAGAACAGAAGCGCTCGAGCTCATGAGCGTGAAACATAATCTAGTGACCCCTCGAAACGGAGAGCCAGTGATCGCCGCCATCCAAGATTTTATCACGGCTTCCTACTTGATGACTCGTAAAGATACATTTTTCGACCGTCGTCAGTTCACGCAAATATGTTGCTACTTTGCCGATGCCGACTTACAGATTGACATACCCCCACCGACGATCTGGAAACCTATACGACTATGGACAGGCAAACAGATTTTCAACGTTCTCATGCGTCCTAACAAGCAATCCAACGTATTTGTGAACGTTGAATGCAAGTGCAATAAACCAGAAAAGCTAAAGCCTGAACATTATCCCTCCATCAAAGACCCAGCCCCTGATCTGTCTCCGAACGATGCCTGGCTTGTCATCGTCAATAGCGAAGTTATGTGTGGTGTCATGGATAAAGCCATCGTCGGCAGCGGGAAGAAGAAGTCCATATTCGGAATCATCATGAGGGACTACGGCCCACATGAGGCTGCCGCCGCCATGAACCGTGTAGCAAAACTGTGCGCTCGTTGGCTGGGTGCGTCTTATTGTCAATTAGGTTTGTTCCACAATTAAATTTCCTTTCAGCCAACTTCGGTTTTTCTCTCGGAATCAATGACGTCATTCCAGGGCCTATCCTTGCGTCGAAGAAAAACCAGATGGTTGAGGCTGCGTACGCTGAATGTACAAACCTTATTACCCAGGCAAAGAAGGGGAAGCTGGAGAACAAACCTGGATGCGATCAAGAACAAACGCTTGAAGCTATGATATCTGGAATCCTTTCAAGAGTTCGGGACAAGGTCGGAGACATCTGTATGCAGGAGCTGAGTCGACATAACGCACCTCTAATCATGGCGACTTGTGGCTCTAAAGGTTTGTCCTTTGAGTTCTCCCTTCGTTGATGTCGCTCAATGTCCCTAGGTTCCGTGATCAATGTTTCTCAGATGGTTGCCTGTGTCGGCCAGCAAATCATTGCGGGCCACCGTGTTCCAGATGGTTTTCAAGATCGTTCTCTTCCCCATTTCCCGAAGAAGTCAAAAGAACCTCCATCCAAAGGTTTTGTTAGGAACAGCTTTTTTAGCGGTCTCCTCCCAACCGAATTCCTGTTCCATGCCATCTCCGGTCGCGAGGGTTTAGTCGACACCGCAGTGAAGACCGCTGAAACCGGTTACATGCAGCGACGGTTGATGAAGGCACTGGAGGATCTGACCACCCAATATGATTTATCAGTGCGGAACTCCACAGGCGGCGTTGTACAGTTCAGATATGGTGACGATGGTTTGGATCCTGCATGTCTTGAAGGCGACGCGCAGCCAGTCGACTTCGAGCGATCATGGACGCATGCTTTGGTATGTACTAATAAGGCTGTCTATCTGATTCAAGCGTCTCATCTATTTGCAGGCAATAGGAAACCGTCGTGGTCGCGGTTTGCTCCCCTTCGAGATCATGGAACTCGTCGATCTGGAGCTGAAAAAACCAAAGTTCACTAGCGAGTGCACTCCAGCATATCTTGATACTATTCGAGAGTTTGTCGTTCAGCATATTGCTCATCATCTCGCTACCATGCGCAAAAGTCGGGGAATGTTCGAGGCTCTGGAACGCACAGATGAGTGGGATCGCGATACTGACTTGTCTATGGGAGCTTCAGGTCTGCGCAGAAAATATGTTTGTGCTCTTCCTTCTGACATATTCCTTAGCCGCTTCCAAGGCCATCGTAGATAACAAGGCCAAAGTTACCGAGTCTCAGCTTCAGCGTTTTCTTACCTTGTGCTGGCAAAAGTACGTCAAAGCCAGGATTGAACCCGGTAAGTGGAGTCTATACAAGTTGCCTTCAGGGGCACTAAGTGCAATTCAGGTTCCACTGTGGGTGCAGTCGGCGCTCAGTCCATTGGAGAACCAGGGACACAGATGACCCTCAAGACCTTCCATTTCGCCGGGGTTGCTTCGATGAACGTCACGCTGGGTGTGCCACGAATAAAAGAGATTATTAATGCGTCCAAGACTATTAGCACGCCCATTATTAGCTGCAAGCTCGTTACTCCCAACAGCGAGCCTTCTGCACGTATAGTCAAGGGCCGTCTTGAAAAAACTCATTTGGGCGATGTAAGATCTTTTCAGCCTATGATCCGAGGATGGCATTCTGAATCTTGCACAGATTGCTGCTATTTTCGAAGAGGCATGGGCGCCAGAGTACACTTATATCGGTGTAATTGTAGACACGAATACCATTCGGAAGCTCCAGGCGAGTCCTTTAACATATCATTCAATGTGTGCTTACATGTCACATTAGCTTGAACTCACTTTGGACGATGTAAAGTGGGCGATCGTAGCCACGAGAAAGCTCAAGATTAAACAAGAGGTGAGACCGTGTCATGTATATATTGTCACAAAACTTATTGTAAACAGTCCATCACTATCATTCCTCGCAGAAACCGCTTGCGCATATATATTGATGGAACGGACAAATATTACAAGCTGCGAGAATTGAAGCGAGTTTTGCCGGATGTGGTAGTGAAGGTCAATCACTTGGTCTTGTCCGTGATCATTCTCTGAATCATTTGCACAGGGAGTGCCGACTATTCAGCGTGCTGTCATTAATATCAAAGAGAAGGACGACGCCAAGGGAAAAAAGGGAGACAAGGAACTGCTTGTGGAAGGTTACGGACTACAGAAGGTCATGATCACGGAAGGTAGGCCTTTCTGTTCTTCAATCCAGTCACAATGCGCTGACTTAGATGTAGGGATAGTTGGCGAGGCCACAACTTCCAACCACGTCATTGAGTCAGCAAAAGTCTTGGGGATTGAAGCAGCAAGACGAACCATTATCGACGAAATCCAGTATACCATGCAGAGCCACGGAATGAGCATTGACCCTCGTCATGTCATGCTGCTTGGCGATGTTATGAGTTACAAGGTATGAGTATGGTGTGATGCCAATTTCTCTAGCTAATTGTTCACTGAAACAGGGAGAGGTTCTGGGTATCACTCGCTTTGGTGTCGCGAAGATGAAGGACAGCGTTCTTATGCTTGCTTCGTTCGAAAAGACGACGGACCATCTGTTTGATGCGGCGGCCTTCGGGAAGAACGACAGTATTGCCGGTGTATCCGAAAGCATTATTATGGGTAACGCAGCTGCAAATTGTGGAACTTCTATGTAAGTGTGATCATTGTCTGCGACCCATTCATACTCTTAGTAACAGTATTTTTCCTAGGCCTGCTTTATTTTCACCCTCACCCCACATAACCAAACCTCGAAAGTTGTTGTTTGAAGATGCGTTATAAAAGTTATATTTCTCCATCGGGCTACCTTATTTCTCTATATATTTACCAACACTTGTTACGAGGAGAACCTGTCCGGATTGTGTGCGCAAGATAAGGCGTGGCTTGTTCAAAGTCAGGTAGTGTCAAAATGCTTGCGAGGCTTGTCTGGCTGACTAAAACTGCACGGTGAGGTTCATATCATAACTTGAAGTGAACTCTCATCATTCTCAAGCAGTCATTCAGATGGGTTTCAGATGTTGAATTCAGTGCGTAGCACAAAGCGGCGTGAGGAATACAACGCAAGATGTAGAGGGTGAACCCATGTGGCGTATGCAGTGTATTGGAATAACATAATAAAAGAAAACCGAAGATTAGTCGAACAACCCGAAGCCCTGTAAACAAGTGTCAGCACCCCGTAGTGACAGAGATGTATTTGGGCGCGTACCATGTCGTCGTCTGACTCCTCTTTTGCTTCCTCCTTCTTTTCTTCTTCTTTTGGTGCCTCGACGGCGGCAGCACCACCAGCGGCAGCAGCAACGGGTGCGCCGACGGCTGGTGCACCTCCACCAGCACCGACGTTTGATAGCAGATCCTTCACATTCTTCCCCTCCAAAGCCTTAGCAAGAAGGGCTGCCCAGATGGGCTCAAGCTCGACCGAAGCGGCGTCAGTCAAGGCGAGTATTTTGTCAGCCTGGGGGTGCTTCTTGAGTTCCGAGACATGGATGTGAGACATAAAATATACGCACGGTTATTTCAATACCCTCGTCGGCGAGGATAAGTGCGGCGTAAGTCGCGGCAAGTTCTGAGGAGGCCTGCGCGTTACAAAGGGAGAAACACGACGTTAGTAATTGTGATGAAAGGTACTACATCCAATGTGTGGGTCGTCAATCCACCGTTTGGACTCGAATTGCTGGTATTCCGAAACAATCTTACGGCGGATCTTGACTGTAACATGGGAAAGGCAAAGACTTACCATTGCAGAGGGCGATTATGTCGTGAGCTTGGGGACGTCGAGGGCGATGTGGACACTAGTAATTGTGGTGGATGAGGCGGCTGTAAAATTCGATCACGTGGACAACACTGCCACCATTATTCTGCAAACTCCATGCAGCACCAGACCGGCAACATACTTATTCACTGATAACATGGCGGCAGCAGCGTAGGTTTGGATTTTCCAGGATCCAGGCTGTCAAGTTAACGATTTTTCACAGTATACCCAAAACTTCTTGGGCAGATGACGTTGATGAGCTTGGTGAATACTTGTTCTTCTGTCCACAATTACATCGAAGTCTAACGTTCTCAAGTAGATCAACCAAAGATTGAAGATTATGTAGATGAGAATGGGCTCCGCATCACCACCGAGTACGCTATAAATGATGAGGGAAAGAAGGTCAAGGTACGTCTGCCTCATCATCAAGTAGTCCGCATGCGATTCCTCATCTGTACCATCTACCATGTCGGCATTTTTCAACACTATATACTGATAATTTTCTCAAAGATAACTCGTAAGATAAAACGTACGCTTCAAAAATCCGTCGTCGAGCACACAGTTGCTGAACGGAAGAAATGGGCCAAGTTTGGCAAGGAACGAGGGAACAAGGAAGGGCCAGATCGAGCGACGACCACAGTGGGAGAGAATGTGGCTTTGAAAATTAGCGCAGGAAATAAGGTGCGTTCATAATGTATATTTGTTCTTGGGTCAGACTGACGGTCATAAAAGTCCTCTGAGCCGGAGGTAACGCCCGAGCAAAATATCAAAACCGAACTTGCGAAGGCCGGCGCAGGCAAGGTTATCTGTCGTCTTTGCAAAGGCGATCACTTCACCGCCAAGTGCCCATATAAGGACTCTCTAGCCGGTCTCGAAACCGCTGGTTCGTACTTTTCTGCGGCATGTCACATCTACTTCATGTTCGACCTCGTTGACACGGATACGGACAGATTTACCACCTGCTGATGACGCGGTCGATGCACCTGCACCTGCAGCCAGCGGTGCAACTGGCGGCAAATATGTACCACCATCAATGCGCAGTGGCGCTTCTCGCCCTGGTGAATCCATGGGACGCCCTGGTGGCTCTCGCGAAGATCTCCCCACACTCCGTGTCACCAACATATCTGAAGACACGCAAGAGTCCGATCTTCGTGAGCTTTTCGGCACCTTCGGGCGGGTAGCGAGGGTCTACGTCGGCCGTGATAGAGAGACGGGTATCGGCAAAGGCTTCGCATTTGTGTCTTTCGATGAGCGCGCTATTGCGCAGCGGGCAATGGAAAAACTAAACGGCAAAGGTTATGATAATCTCATTTTGAGCGTGCAGTGGTCACGTGAGTATTAAATTTTCAACAAGGTATTACTTCTGATTTTTAGGATTATTAGAACCAAGACCAGACGGTCGCTGAACGCTGAGCCCCAGTGACAGTCGATGAGAAGGAGACGGGTTTGTAGCGATATATATCAACAAACGACAAGGCTCTGCATTCTCATTGACTCGTTTCGAAATTTTTAGCAAAAAATTCGGCACTTTTCGAGACGGAAAGATGAAGATCGAGAGGTGATATTCTTGCTCTGTTTGTGTGCCAAAAAGGCTTCGGTCTGTTTGGCTTGAGCTAATGCAAATAAAATAAAATGAGTATCGACGAGCATCCGCTGCTCGTCTTGTCTCGCCACGGTGCATGCACTGCAGAAGGCTCCAAACATTCGAGCTTATTTCTGACAATAAACGAAAAGCCGATGACAGCTAACACAATTTCCGCCAATGTAATTATACGATGCAATAGCGTGGAACTTCGACGACATGAGCAAGGTCGTCAGAAATGAACAGCGCACATAGCGAGATCTGTCAGAGTCCAGACGGAGGGAGTACGGAGCAGCTCCTTCAGTCTGACAGTCATGAGACCATAACATCGTGAATGGGCGCGATGATCCTCACAACTTGAAGTGTATCGTCTGACAACACATGGATAATCAACACATTGGACCACAGCATTAAACTTGGCAATAAAACTGAGTATAAGCTTGGAAGTGGACAGTGGGTTCGCTTGGTGATCGAGGCCTAAAAAGCTAATCAAAGATACACGGTCATCGTCGTGCAACTGTGTCTGTACGTCATGGGCATTCTCCTCATTCTTCGACGCAGGCAATGCTGCGTTCTTCCCTGCTTTCATGTAAGCTGCTAGTGCTTCTGTGACAAACCTGTCGAGGTCAAACTTGCCCTCGAGAGTTTGCTCTGTGACATACTAAATGAGGGTGTAATCAATCTCATCCCAGCATTCCGCAACTGGGATGGAATGGTTATAGTCGCCAAACCAGTAGTGATTAATCGGGCGACCGTGCACCGTGGCGTTGGGCATGCAAATGAGGAGACACGTTCACAAAGGTTAGGTAGCCTTCTTCACTGTTGTGTTGGTGAAATGAGAAATGTATCACACATACTAGGAGTAGGGCATCCGATGGAGAGCTCATTGGCATGGTGTTCAGCAAGAATCGACCGATGGTAATGATAGATATATAGCGTTCAAACCTATGTACAGTAGAATGATCAGGCTAGATCAGATCGCTTACTAAGCGATCCTACTTACCTTTTCACCTTTGCGATGGCTTCAGACGCGTCGCCTATAACAATCTTATTCGCGCGTGGCCTCCTAGCCCGCCTCACGCTATGGCCAGCTCTTCGTATTGCTGTGCACCAAAATTGGGGAGGACCGCAAAGCGCACAGAAACAGCGCTGGCTAGCGGGTATCATCACCGATGAATTCGAAGCATCCCTTCCACCAGTATCTGCTTCATTGACGGCTTTCGATTCTCATCAATCAGCCACCATGCATCCATTACACACGCTCCTCGAGCCTGACATCGAATACATAGAAACGATGCTGCTCCAGATCATGGATGACGAGTTTGAGGTTGCGCTCGAGGATGGAAGCGCGTTCGACATTGCTAGAGATGTTGTGCGTTTGTGGAATGATGCGAAGGAGGGCAAGGATGGATATGTTAAGGACTTGGAGATGCAAGCGGATCAGATAAAAGGAAAAATGCCACAATTTGAAGTTGAAGCAGGGAGTGGAAGTGATTGGGAAGATAGTGACGGTGATAACGAGGACGAGAGTGGAAGCGACAGCGAAGATTACGGGAAGGAGGTTGTTCCACAGCTGCTCGACCATGCAAAGAAGGTTCCAGATACTGACGAGGATGGCTTTACGATTGTGAAGAGGAAGGGAGGCAGATAAATACCAAGATGTGCTCAAACATTAATCTGATTAGACGAGAATAAGACATGCAACGCCTAGTCGCTATCCGAACTATCATCACCATCCTGCTGCTCCTCATCAGTCGAACTCTCGTCCTCGCTGTCCTCAGGTGCTGCTGTACGCTTCACAGTTCCTCCACGCATCGCGGCCATCTGACCGGCCAACGAATCCTCCTCAGGATCAGAAATTTCATCCTCTGCAGTTTGCTCTTCTGCATTGAGTGCAGATATGTCATCGATTTTGAGCTGTGCTACATCAGTCACTGCACCACCACTGAGCTCAATGGAAACCCACCGAAATGTCCTGGCATGACTCCTCCCCCACGAGCGTGTCGCTTACCAGGTACACCTTCCAAGTGAACAAGCCCACGTTGGGGGGAGCCTGGAATTGTAATTTGTAGGAGCGGTAGTCACGTTCATTCCCGGGGCTCGACGCAGGCACGTCTGAGATCTTCATTGGGGGAACAACAATCCTATTCGACTTGTCATCAGCAAGGACAAGCCACCAGCCTGGCTTGCGCAGCTGTGCATGTTCCAGTCAGAAATGCTTGGATAGCACAAAAGGGAAAGACAAACCCCTGGCCAGTGAGGTGCGTGAGCCCACGCAGGTGTGGTCCCCTCGATATCCTCAGCATCCTTCCGGCTATTCAAGAATTTGTCGTCTTTCTCTCTATCCTCCCGGATGGCCTTGGCAGATTTTTCGGAAACAGATGAGGGTGCGTCGCTTTGAAGTGGCCGGCGAAGACGCAGTTTAATAAGGAGGAAAACGATGGATGACGGTGTGACCAAGCGTTCACCGATGACTGGAGTGAAATGAGTACCGAGTTTATGGCCATGAGTGAGAACAAACCCTTGAAAGACATATCAACAACATCCAACCGACTCCAGCCCTCGACAGCCTTTCGTGCTTCCGTTATTCGAATGTCTCTCTCGTCCTCCAGACGCAATATGAACGAAGCGAGGTCTTTCCCTTCTGATGCATCAGCATCGCTATCAAAGCCAGGTAATTGAGCTTGTTGTGCAACAGGTTTTCCAGGGAGAAGAGCCTGCGTAACGTAGGCGTGCAGACGCATCACCATCAGGGAGGGAGACAACCAACTCCGTGCAGCCGAGATTCCCAGCAGCGCATTGAGCAGCATTGGGGCTTGCAACAGCAACCTGGCTTGTTCTAGACGCAAGAATGATCAGAAACGTCATCCCATCCCGAAAGTCAAATCTACCTTGCTTAAGCGCCTCGTCGCTGATCTTTAACCTCAAGAAGTGTGCATACAGCAGTACCAAGGCCCGCTGCTCAGTCCCTTCGCACTTTCCACCAGGAGCCACGAGATCCTTTACCTCCCTCCATTGCGGCCCCATCGTTTCATCGATCTGTCTCTCAAGTTCTTCTAATCCTACTGCATTGCCCGCCCATGTAGTCTCCCAGTGATATGCCTTGCCCAGCGCACCAATGACCTCATTCATGCCACTGTTGTCTGTGAGCGCCTTGAAGAATGCTGCGGCTGTCTTTGCATTAATTCCGTCTTTTGTTTTTTGACGGTTACCGAACCACCAGCGACCCTATGTTGCGTAAAGACCAATCAAAGTAAGGTGATGGCGGAGGACATACCACGAGCGTGGGCAGTGCGCCGCCGAAGAGGATGCCATATACACCGAGGACCCAGATGTTGTTTTTGCCTTCAATAATCCACTTTGGCAAAGCAATACCCATTGAGACTTCCTGTCGGCCATCGGGGTGTCCGAAAAGCTCCCAGTTGCGGCGAATGGTCTCGTCTGTTAACCTTCAGACATTGTTAGTGGGATCGCACCTGGCTGTGAACTCGACATATGACGTACGACTTGTACGCCTTGGTGATGTCCACGAAATGGTTGGCAATATCCTCTACTGTCTGATTGATGCTTGCTTTGACTTTGTCGGGATGACTGAGAAGGATGAGTTTGCAAGCTAGCAAAAGAAATCAGACGCGTACTATAATCGTGAAAGTTTCTTGAAATGCGACTTGATTTCCTTCTCAGTTGCTCCCTGCATGATATGAGCAACCACAGAAAGTGGATATATCGAGTTATACATACCGTGCTGATACCAAGGATCTCGAATGGATTGTAGACTTTGTTGTCTAGCTCTGCATGGGCAACTTTGAATGAGAGAAACGCGACAGCAACCCAGCCCACAGTGATTAATAGTGCCCTTTTAGAGCGTGAGCGGAATTCAGAGCTGTGCAGATGTCTTACTTTCTAGTAAACTTGGGTCGGAACAGAGAGCCACGCTGACGTCTCCTCACGTCGACTCTGCGGTGCACACAGGGCGTGCATTGGCACCCACTATCAAGCTCTGGGCGTTCTGGGCAAGATTTAGTGAAATTCGCAAGAGCAGAGAACATGCTCACTTGAAGACACACTTAAAAGTGACGAGAGTGTAACGGGCAGCAGAATAATGACAAGGACAGAAATGAGGAAGTAAGCTGCCATATTACCTGCCTCATCATAGTGATAGTTCGCCATCGCTACAAACTAGCGACAAAGCCAGTCCGTGCAAAAAGTAATGGGAAGAAACGAGTTTGGATGAAAGTCAACGTGGCTTGAGGAGAACCTAAGTACATAAAGTAAATGCACCCGTGGGACATCTAGAGTAGGGTCGTCGACGGTCATCTGCTGCCGCTGCTATCATGCGTCTCAAAATCTCTACAGTTCATCCGGTGAGCCCATTCAAAGCATGGTTTGCGCTCGACGCTCTCGATGATGAGGTCCACACAATCGCGCAACTTAAACGCGCACTATGTGCATGGCTGCCCATTAGTATGCAAGCCGATAACATTACTCTCGTGATGGACGAGTATGACCTTCTGGACGAAAGTCCCATATCCATTTTACGCGACGGAGAGGCTGTTTGGTGAGCAGAAAATGCCCCATTTACTTCGGTGATCTTATGTATTTGATAGTATTAAACGCACAGCAGCTGCATCCCAACCTGGGTTGTCGAGTAACAAGGTGTCCTTTCCTGCTACTCAAAAACGTAAACGCCTTAGATCTGCATCCTCTGAATCTTCGTCCAGCTCGTCCTCGAGTTCTAGCTCATCTGACTCATCGGACGACTCATCCAGCACATCCAGTTCATCCAGTTCCTCGGACTCGGACTCTGATTCAGACACAGATGCCCCAGAACCCCCACGGCAACCCTCTGGGAAGCGTGCGGTCGCTACTACAACATCAAAAAATCTGCAAGAAAGGTACGAGAACCGGTTTACTCTCTTCATCGCTCACCCAGATCCAGTAGCATTTCGTTTATCCCCCCGGGTTACGGTAAAACTTCCACCCGCAATCGCAATCTCCGCAGACGGCGAAAACGTTTGGCAGAGCACAATCAACCTCATGACCAACTTCTAGCACCCACCTCCGGTGCCAACGCCGTCCTACCCCTTCCCATTCAGCAATCGTCCTTAGCACGTACCTCCTCCGAAGCTTATATTGCTGATGCAGAGCCTGAGTCTGAGCCCAACGTGATGATGGCGTCCCTGCGGAACAAAAATAAGAAAAAGAATTTCCGTCAGCTTATGGACAAGCCCCTCCCTCCGAAGATTGTGTTTGCGGAGCTTGAAAATGCCCCCGTACAAGCTGAACCTCCGGATAAATCCTCACCTGCTGGAACTTCTACTTCGGAAAAAGTTTCAGTCCCTTCCGTCAAGCACGCAAGGCTGATTCCTCCTTCCGAACGGAAAGATTTGCCGTTGAATATATTCATAACGAGTGTAGATGTGGAAGAAGGCATACGGATGAAGAAGAAACGGAGATCGAAAGAGGAGCCCGTCACGACTTCCTACAACGATGAATCGTGCACCGCCAATATCAGCCTCGATTACGGTTCGGCTGAAGTACCAATGGCAAACCCAGACGAAGCACTTCACCTTCGTGCGGAGCAGCAGTGGGACTTGCTTCCAAAGATAACTAACGCGTCACAAGTGAAAGCAGACAACATCGTTGCATACAAAGTGAGTTTTTCTGATCAGATCAGTAAAGGTGCGCGGGAATGCTCATCGGCGCTCACAGGCGCTCGCCATCAACCCCATGACGTGGACACCCGAGATGTTGATAATAGTCGCCCGCGTGACATGTATTTCTCCCACGCACATCAATTCGTCCCCTTTACAGCGCCCTGCTCAAGTTTCGTTCGGTAGACTGACAGAAGTTACAGAAGTTGACGAAGAGGACGAGACACACACTTGGGCAGATGTGCTGTCCCAGGACTGGCGTGTCGTGCGATGAGGCTGAAGTACAGGTGACATATCTAGTTGCCTGCTATCTGTAGTACGTGCTATGTAGCGACATGTCGTTTGTGCGATAAACACGGTGCTTCGTACACTTGTGACTTGCGCCTGTGCTCGGCATGATGTATGAGCCACGGAAAACCGCGGGGTACCCCAACCCGACATCACCCGACTGGCAATTTTTACTTTTATTGGCGTCGAAAATCCATAAGATACACGTTTCCCAGCCAAGTGCTAACAACTCCTTTGCTCGTCGTTCTCGACGACCACCAAGCCTGAATCGCACGACATTTAGCACGGGCTCGCAATCGCGACCATGTTGCCCAAGGTCGCTAATCACATCTTTCTGCACACTTCTCGTGCAGTAGCCGCCGTCCAAAACCAGACAGGTTATACCCTCCGTAACGTACTTCAACTTCAGTCATCTGCACCAAGCGCGCCTACAACATGGACCGGCGCCGGCAGCTCAAGCTGGGGCAGCAATGGCGCTGGCCCAGGTGGAGCAAAGTTCAATGCAGGTAGTCGGTTCTATAACGGGTATACGGTCAGTTGCAGTGCTCTTTTGTGTCTGATGTGATCCTGATATTTTACAGGGAGCCGGGCGTGCTGTGACACAGGCTAATGCGTCTACCTCACACGACGGTAACGCTGAACAGAGCGACGAGCGGGATGAGATTGTTCCTAAGCGCGTCGAGCCCCGCTCTTCCAAGCGCGTCGTTACCCGTCGGCACAGTCTCTCTCTTGGTACACTTAGTGAGCACGAACATGGTCAAGCAGAGTCTTTAAGCGTCTTGCACACCATCCAATTACACGTTCGCTCACAACACACGTTTGCTGCATCCGGCGAAGCACTTGACGAGTCTCCCTCTGATTCTTCGCGGCCTCCCCTCACACGGCGCAACTCTACAGCTACGCTGAGTGCATCCGGTTCCATTGATGAGTTACCCCCGCCCCCGGTCTCTTCAGCATCTGGTAAATTCATACCCACCGATCCCGCAGCCCCACAATCTGTCACAGACCCAGCCGCAGACGATGAGAGTGGCAAAGTTTCCGAAATGTATCAGTCTCTTCGTAGGGCAGCGCGGTCTGGTGATGGTGCTAGTGTCATCCACGAAGTTCACGTCCTCCGCACAAGTCACAAGAACCCCATCGTTTCAGAGTTTAACATGGCGTTATCTGGTCTCCACGAGACTCGTCGTCCTGGTGAACCCCTTACACTCCTGCTCGAGACATACAATGACATGATCCAACATTCCCTTACACCAAATGTTCGCACCTACATTACTCTAATTCTCGCTCTCACCGAGCGCGACTACGAGGTCCACAAGTCTATTGGAGGTCTTGATGGTCGCATCAAGCGCCGCAAGCTTCTTGGCCGCCAGGAGGTCGCTATGAATGAAGCAGATGAGAAGCGTATCGAGCAGCTCATGGCAGAGAATAACTTTGTCTCTGCTATGTCTATGTTTGATGCAGCGTTGAACATTGGCGCACGCAACAAGTTTCCCCTCACAATCTACACCAATCTTCTCCGCTCATGTGCACCCCAAGCTGACGTGGACGCTGCTATTCGCATCTTCGCACAGCTGGAATCGCGCACTGACTTCCTCCCTGGACCTCAAGTCTTCTTGAATCTGCTCTCTGTATACGCCAATGCAAATGACCTGCAGGGCGCTAAGGAGGTCTTTCAGGAGTTCAGGGAAGCCAGCAAGGCAGGCCGTGTCAAAGGACTTGATTTTTCCGCTGCTCCTGAAGCAGCTGTAGCAAGCTCGATTACTCGGGGGCAACTTCTTGTCTGGAATAAGATGATTGAAGCTTACTTCCGTGGTGGCCAACCTGCAGGCGCTCTCCGCCTCCTGGAAACCATGATGGACAGCAACGCTAACCCAACTGAACTCTCGCCGGAAGTTCCTTCACCCTCCTCGTCCACATTCTCATCCATCATTGCCGGTTTCTGCCACTCGGGAGATGTCTCAAGTGCTCTGTCCTGGTTTGACCGCCTGCTACAGCAGGGTGAAGCAGCACGTCACCCACACGAGTCTTCCCTTGTTCCCCCTCGCCCCGATCAGCTTGCATGGGTTGTGATGCTAGACTTCCTCGCTCAGGAGGGCATGATCGCAGATCTTAATCGGCTCTACGACATTCTTCTTGAGTGTGCCCCTCGCGACGGCCTCGAAGTCCGCCGTATAGACCACACCCTTGTTCTCGAAGCCAATGTCAATTACCTTCAGTCCGGGACCATCAACAAGTCCGGAGTTAAGAAGAACATTCCGGCTTTTAAGGATGTGCTCAGGCTCATCCGACTAGCGAACAATGTAAACTCCCCTCTGAGCAAAGAATTGGCAGTCCTTTATCTACACACCTACATGTCGACTTGCAACCGCGGTGACATGTCACAATACGCCATTGGCCTCCGTGACCATGAGGTACTCCTGTCCAGTGCCCTCGCCGTCCTCCCAGCAGAGACCGATGTGGAGCAGATCATCCCGAACAAAACCTACGCGTACAAGGGCGTTGTCCCCCTTCTTACCGCGCTTTCAAAGCAAAACCTACAGTTATCCAAATTGAAAGCCAGCCTCATCTCCAATCTTTCGGATGCGCTCTATGCTGGCTACTCAAAGGAGCAGCGGGATGAATTTTTTGGGAAGGTGTCATCCAGCTTCCGTATCGCACTTGAGAAGCCCAGCGAGTCGCGCAATGTGTCACCTAACCCTGCGATGCAGATGTACCCTCCAATCAAGGACGTCGTTGTTGATGGTACGCTCAGCCGCTATGTTGATGATTGGTTCCCATCCCACCCAACCGTGACAATCCATGAAGCCTACCGCCGCCTCCAAGACGGAATTGCCAATAGCAAGTACGTTCACCCCTCTACTCTCGGGCGGCTCATCAATGGCTACGGACGTGTTGGTGATCTCGATAAGGTGCATAGCCTGTACGATATCGCGCAGATCGTACTGTCCTCGATCGATAACAAACAGTGGCAGTCTCAGGCGTGGTTCCAAATCGAAGACCAGATGATCATCGCATGTGCTCATGCCGGAGACATGGAAGCTGCATTCCAACACCGCGATCGTATCACATTCAATGGCGGAATTCCTTCTCCTGACGCGTACGGCTCGCTCATAGAGTGTGTTAAGGATACCACAGATGACACCTCGAACGCCATGGCTCTCTTCAGTGAGGCGCAGATGCTTGGATGCACACCAAACGTCTACCTCTACAACACGATCATCTCCAAGTTGGCCAAAGCGCGCAAGGCTGACTTCGCACTTGAGCTATTCCAGCAGATGAAGGCTACCCCTGGTGTCCGCCCATCCTCGATCACATACGGCGCCGTCATTGCTGCTTGCGCACGCGTCGGTGATGCTCAGTCCGCCGAGCAGTTGTTCTTGGAGATGTCTTCGCAGCCCAACTTCAAGCCTCGCATCCCACCCTACAATATGATGATGCAGCTGTACGCGCACACAAAGCCTGATCGTGCGAGAGTACTCCATTATTATGATCAGCTTCTTCTCGCCGGTGTCAAGCCTTCTGCCCACACATACAAGGTATGTTATATATTTTCATTATCTGCCATTCTTTAATATGCGTTTCAGTTGCTCATCGATGCATATGGAACTATTGAGCCCGTTGACGTCGATGCTATGGAAGGCGTGTTCAAACTCCTCCGAAACAACAGGTCGGTGGTGCTGCAGGGCAGCCATTGGGCCGCCCTTATCAATGCCTACGGTTGTGTGAAGAAGGACTTAGAGAAGGCAATCAGTACATTCGACTCCATCCCAGCACCTGATGCTGTCGCCTATGAATCTCTCATTAATGTCCTCGTTACCAACAAGCAGATGGCTCTTGCACCCGCTTACATGGAGAAGCTGAAGTCGACAGGTGTACATATGACGGCATACATCGCCAACCTCCTGATCAAGGGCTATGCTGCCACTGGGGACATTGAAGAAGCTCGAAGAATATTTGAGAGCTTGGTGGATCCCCCCAGTGGCGTTGCAGCGTCAGGGAACCATGTCCCTCATGAAGGCTCCAACCAGCCTAGGTCCTCATCGCCATCACCGTCGTACCGCGAGGTGAGTACCGCTGCACATATATATGGATGAAAATATTCACCCTCCTTTTCAGCCATCGACGTGGGAAGCTATGTTTCGCGCAGAGCTTGGTAATGGTCATCGTGACAGAGCGGTCGCACTGCTGGCACGGCTACAGGACAGGTACATCTATATTCCCTGGTTCGTATGGTCGAACTAATTTTTGTCAAGACAATTCCCTGCCGCAGTATGCAACCGGATACGAGGAATCATGATCGATGACTCCGTCTCACCATGGGCAGCATCTCCCTGATCACACTATTATGAAGATGTGTTCACTGCTTGACTATCACGGACCCGGCAACCCTGGCTAACCAGCAGAAGGCGCAATATTTTTCTAGACGCCATGATTGGATTACTAAAAGTATCTGCTCACTAATCATTCATCCATTGCGACACTACCATCATGCATGACACTTTTGTACACTATTGTCTATATATACACATCTGTATCTTATCCCCGAGACAACTGCGACGAATCCTTTGCAAGCTGCTACTTATCCGACGAAACCAGTGCCCACATGTACATTGGTGAGACGATTTCATACAACCTGGACGATTCCTACTACAACATTACCCCCTGTTGCGAAGTATCGAGTCCCAGTGTTACATCCCTGTGCGGCACGCCAGTCTTACAATACAAATAATTGGTACTTTCCAACTTCCAGCTTTGAGAACCGCCATTAACATTACACAACTTGTTAGTACGTGACTCAAATCTGGCTGGACGGCCAGCCATCCAGATAACTACGATACTAGCCGCCTGCTGCAAGTTCAATGAAACTTATCGACAACTATACGATGAATGGTTCACGTACAGCAAGTGAAGTGCAACTTCTGTCCCATGTGCACCACACATCCTTTGCCTCTCATGTCTTAAGCCTCAACACCTATTATACGCGGGCACTCTGCAGCACCGATCGCGAGTATAAGGTCCGTTCGGGTACTCCCAGGGTCATATTTCGATTCAGCCCCCTCTTCAGCGCAATCCGTGAAGGCTTCGGTGCAATAATTGAACAAAACACTGCGCGGGATAGGGGGTTCTTCTGCGAACTTAGACGGCAGCCACCCAAATGCTAATTGGATAGCCGTCCGCGGGCTGAAAAGCGACCTCCTCCTAGCACCCTCGATCGTGGTGATTATTGTCATCACAGGGAGTATACTGTTACCCTGTAAAGCTTGCCTGTCCTGGATGATCCGCATCCAACTTGAATCTTGAAATTGTCCGATACATTGCCGAAGGGGCTGTATGCGATGTTTGATGGGGAGCACAGTCATGTCCAACTCGAGCACCAAGGAGTGAACATCTGCCGGATTCTCTTCTCGAACAGCGGCCAGTCTATGTTGCAGAGCACGCTGTCCTGGCCACTTGTTGTTGTCGAACTCGGCTGCCTCGATTGATGCAATAAACGGCAGACTTGATCGAAGGTGCCTGCTAGCCTTGGCCATTCCTGTCATAACCGTCACCAAGGGAATACAGTTATGCATCGTGTTTACATACCAATTCCAGCCTTGAGGATACTGCAATGCTTACGATGGACAGTCAACCATGCCGCTCGCTGGCATGATTTTGAGCAGTATTTCGTGGTTTGGCATGCAGCGCACTGTTGGAGTCTGGTGCTCGCAGTGGTGCACTACGTTTAACTAGTATCAGCATGGAGCAAACTTGACATGGAGAGTTCATACCCCAGGACCTCCACAGGATCGTTCGTACTCTGGGCGTGTACACGGTGTTAACCTAGAGAGAATACTCCAACGTTGCGAAAGGATATCTTTGAAGGTCAACAGCGAGCTCCATAATGTTGGATCGTGCATGGCATGAACATAAAGGCGCCGGGAATCGATATATTGCATGGACGTCGAGGCAATACGAACGGCTCTCTCATAAATTAACGTCCCTCCCAACTGTTCCAAAATCCTGATGTCGTGATCCAACCACCTGGATTTGTGCAAGCGATTTTCCGAGGGGAATACACAGTTCCGTAGGAGGACCTCCAGAAGACGACAGCGAAGGGCGTGGCATGCAGTATCGATGGGATTATTAGAACATGCCAGCACGAAGGAGATGTACTGATGGCCTATAGCCATAGTAGCCCGCTTTGTCGCAGTCTTTTGACAGAAGCTCTCATTGGTGGGATCAATATTAGGCTTTGTACCTAAACGTGTTCCGATTCCGGCCAGCATGCTGAGAACTGTGCGTATCGAGGAGTGTGTGAGAAAGAGCTCGCGAATGTCAGGGTCCGCCTGGCTTATAGCAAACATGAAGATGAGCGTTTGCTTGCATGTCAATGAAAGAGTATTTAAGGGACTAAGGTCAAAATCCTGCTTGACCACGTCGCGGTCTCTCTGAGCCGCTCCCTTGCCAGCAAAACGTAGGCATTTGAGAGCAGCTAAAACCATAGGGGTCCTTCCTCCAGCGGCTTCGATGAGCGATGTCAAAGGCGGGAGAGGAGCGCTAAGAGGCTCATAGTACACGCATGAGGTGACTACGTGGGCCATGAATGCGCGAAGCATGTTGAAGTCCTGACGCCAGTGGCGAAGATAAGGATCAACAATGCAATCTTCGCGTTTGATGTCCGTTAACAAGTACCAGAGTTCCATGATGGTTCGCTCGATCTCTGGCGTTGTTCGATAGAGATGTGCAACAACACCAGGAAGTACGCTAGCCACATAGATGAATCGTATTGAGGTGCTGGCAGCTTCCTGCGGGGTTACACTGTAGATCCTGTGTAGGCGTGCGACTGGGTCATCCCGTGGGACGAGGAAGTTATGGTGGAAAAATTGAAGCCACGCAGACACCCCACTCCAATGTGAATGAATGGCGTCGGACAGCTTCTGACGAAATTGGGGTGCACCACGTAACTCCCCCTGGTTCTCCCCGCATAGGCAATTAATGCCCATGATGGACACCTTAGCGAGCATAATTGAATGAGTGGAATCTGATGTGATCTCATGGGGGACAAGCCCTGGATCGAGATGAACGAAAAATAGAGGAATAAGAGTTTGAAAATAAGGACGCAAATGGTCAGAGAACTCTTTAGAAGAGATTGAGCGGTTGAGCGACTTGAGGGACGCAAGCGACGAAAATGATCCTCGCTCGATTTGTTTGACTTGACTCTAGGGGCCACAATGAGCACATCAATAGACAACGACCAGACAAACCAATTGACTCACTTGCAGCCAGGTTGGCAATGATTCCCACTGCGACATGATAGGAGAGCTGGGGACAGGATGCTGACGCAGAGCCTTGAGGCTCTTGTGTACTTAAGAGGAGGCATAGAGAAGAATTGTTGCCTCGAGGCTCCTGCATGTTTCGCCTTGAGACGAATGGATTGAGTATCCTACTGCACTGCAGCCACGCATGAACCATCCGTGATACATGCGTATGTGCAGTAGTATTTCTCCCGTGACTGTCACAGAGGTTGCATCGATCGACGAAGTTTGGCCCTTGATGAGGCAGCCAACGCATGTCGTCAGCTACTCTATTTGGTGCTGTGCAATCTTGTGCAATGTGGAAGTCATGTTATAATGCCGTAACTTATAGGTTGACGAAGGGATAACCCAAACTCGTGTGCTTCGATTTTTAGCCTTACGATCAGGCTTACCAACGATCGCGCAGTCTCCCTCCTGGTAAATTCACGTTTGAGTTCGAGAAAAGTATCCATAATTAATCCAGACGACCACCCTTGATGTACCTATGCCCAGACTGCAAATCTGTATCATCATCCAAGAGTCTCTTGATCGCCATAATGACCGCTGCCAAAAATCCAAGAATTAGCAGGACGGCCATGTACGGATGAGCAATGATGAAACCCTCAGTGCTTGTGAGACTTGAGTTGAAGACCTTTTTGTAAGGAGTTGTAAGTGATGGAGTTGATACTGATTTGGTAGTGATGCATACCCGAAGAATGCGCTCCATGATATTCTCAGAGTGCTTGGAACGTATTTTATTGTCGTAAACTCCTTCAATAGCAGAGAATATGCTGACGGCGTTAAGCTGAATGGGCTGCCCAGTGGTATCCCTATCCCAGTAGACCAGGCGCTATGCAATCATTAACAACGGCGCATGACAGGAAAACCGATTTACTTACATTATGATCTGCAACCACCACCTTCGGCTGATCCTTGACCTTCATACCATACATACTCTTCATCCAACTTCCCCATTGATCAGCGTCCATCCACGTGAATACTACATCTTGCCTCCCAACATAGCTCTTGCGCAGGCGCCACTTCTTTGCGATATCGTTCAACTTCGATGAGACATCATTTTGGATGTCGTTGGGCGTCGCAGTGATTACAACGAGTGGGTTATGTGGAGCATGCATTACCTGTTGGAACACATCGCGTGAGAGCTCTATGGAGGTTGGGAGGCGGTTGGCGAAGAGCCAGGTGCTGAGTTTGTCAGAAATGGATGAGTTGAAGACTGAGATGGGTTCCTTTGGGTCATTATCTTTGAAAGACAGGATGACCCAGGATTCTGTCGTTGGGATATCATAGCGAGTAAAGAGTTCCTTGGAGGATGATACAAAAATCGGGGGCGACCCGAGAAGTAATTGAGAATCTTTAGCGACCTCACTCTGAAACATCGTCAGCGCAAACCAAGGCACGGAGTGGGGTACACATACGACAATTTGTTCATTTGATGAAGAAAGTAGGAGGACATATGCAACAGGATTTTCATGGACAACCTTGTCAAGGTCATGAGCACTTATTTGTTGCATCGTCCTGTAGCAGATATCAAAATGCGCCTTATAGCTCTGGAATAGTTTTCCTTACGGAGATGCTGCCTTGTCAGCAAAAGCCACAAGTGGCTCGTATTTTCTACTTCCTGTGTACTCTGTCTTTGCGCCGTGAGAATAGTAGAACAGCATAGGATAGCCTGTAACCCCTTGCTTCGAGCATAGCAACTTAAACTCATCACAGTTGACTTCCGCGACATTGAGCTTATGCTGCATGCGACGAGCAACTTGCATCCACGTTGGAGCGAGCTTCTTGCAGTGCCCGCACCTAATAAACAGATGTTGAAGAAAATTATGGTCTATAGTCGATGCACATACCACGGCGCAAAGAACTTGATGAATGCAGGCGTCTGGGCCACAAAGTTGTCGAATGTCTCGCTAGTTAAGGATATCACCTCTCCTGAAGGGTTGGATTCCACCGGCGACGTCTGAATCACCAAAGTCTCGTCTACTAGAACGGTCTCGGCTGCCTTTTCCTCCTGTTCAACCGTAGTAGAAGATGACAAGAAATTTGTGGTAGGTTCGGCATGCGCAAGAAGGAAGTCTACAAGGATATTGAAGTCGCGATCGTGACTGAAGGTCTCTATGAACTGTCCGTTACGGTAGAGGTTCATTTGAGGGTATCCTGAAACACCATTCTCGGTGCAAAAGTCTTTCGCAAATCGAGATAGTCTGTTAGTGGCCCGAGAAACTTGGAGGGCTAGCTCACCTCCGTTCAACGCGCAATTAACCTGCGCCATATGTATCCCTAGATCAGGTTTCTTCTCAAATTCGTCTATCACCCGGTTCCATGTCGGTTCAAAGTTCCGACAATGACGACAATATGGGGAAAAATATTCGATGAACCTACTCTCCTTGTTAAATAAAAACAAGGCTCTCTTTGAAAAGGACGCACCAAACTCCATCTGCGATGATCTCCTTAAAATCTTGAGGGGTCAGGACCTTTGAGCCTGCCGCCGGAGCAGCAGCAGCTTGAAGCACGAACCATGTTGCGAAAAGTGTCAATGGCGAAGGTAATATAGTGAATCTCATGCCAACATGAACTCTAGACTACTAGAACGTAGTCCTCGGTCGAGAATATGTATGACTTGATGATGGTGGTTGGAAGCGAACTTGTGGTGGGGTGCTAAGCGCTTACACTGGTAATGTAGGTTTAAGACTAGCTTGGGGTATGTATTATTTGGTTCTTGCTCACTGCCATGATCGATGGAGACATACTACTACTCCCAATTCAATCACGCGGTCGTTCATGTCGCTTTATTCGATGATGTGACAAACGCCGCTGCCGTCAGGTCTCGCATTGTTCAAGCCGCTAGAAATCTTGGTGTCGATGGAAACACTGAGCGTGAAGATGTTAACTTCGCCTTTATTGATGCACGGCTGGTAGGAATCTCAACTCCAGTCTTGATGCATGATCTTACTGACGATGTGTCAGATTTCAAGTTCACTTCACCTTCAGACAGCAATTTATCAGGCCCTTTTGTCTGAGGCGCAAGGCCAACTTCGGACTAAAACTGTCCACTCAGAGATATTGTGGGCGTTGAACCCTACCAATAACGTACGCGTAGCTGTCTGCTCAATAATTAGTTGATTTCTTATTGACAAATGCCTTTAGATCACTGAGGCCATCCGACGATATGGGGTATCGGATGCGTCGACCGCACTCATTGTTGTCCGCGTAGACGTTTCAGATACCCCTGATGTACAGCGCCATATGTGTGACATTATCCAAGGGTCTATGGTGCCTTTTCAAGTGCTGGGTCATATGACAGATTGGTCAATTATCAAAAAGGTGGGTCGCAACGGATCAATGTGATATCAAGAATCTCATCTACGATCCAGCACCATAAGCTAGACTCAGAGCCAGCCTTGAAAGAGGTGCAAGGGAACCAAGATCGAGAGCATTCCATCATCAACAATATCGTTGTAAGTTCAGTAGCAATGAAGAATGTCATGGCATGAATTCGATTACTGGTGACATCCAGCAAGTCATCCATATCACCCGATAATGTTAGGGTATGATATCGATATTTTGATACGTCATGACGAAGTATGATGGCTGACATGGCTGGCGATACAAATCGGATGGCTAACAGTGGTGGACGGTACTGGCAAGAAGACTGCCAGCCTCCAATTTCTGGTATACCTATATATATGCACCTCCGCCCATTGAACAGCCAGTGTACCGCTTTCGTCTTGCAATAATCTTACTGCTTTACTATGGCTCCCACATCCACTCTCATGTTGCTTTCTGCAGTGCATTCAACCACCGTCCTCTCGGGCCCTTTCGTCACTCCTTTGACCACTCCGCCCACCGGCACGACCGTCCTTACCTATGATCTTTGGAAAGGCGGCCTCGTGTGCTTCGCGGTCACTATCGTTTCCGTGGTGGGATATTTCTACCGTCGTCGTCGCAAAGATACTATGTCCAAGCACAAGCTACCCGGCATTGTGCTACCAGCCATTTTGCCCCGCGATGGCTCAGTGCTTTGCTCGCCATCCGACACGTCATACAATACATCTTTGAACTGCGATCGTTCAGTACTCCAGTCTGGAAGTAGTCGACTGGTCAAGCATCTTGCCTCCACGTGCAGCGTTGACGTAGTACGTAGCTGCTCTGTTGTCGTCACGGCTTCGAATGAGGCTGACATTGTATGGTTCCAGGTTCCCATGGTCGAAACCGGCGCTGCGGAGATCACCCAAGTAATTAATCACCTGCGTGTCGGCAAGTATGGGGAGGTAGACGTTACGGGGGCAGACTGCGATTGTGGGGTCCAGGTGTGTAATATGGTCTCGCATCACTATGCTCAACCGCTCAATCTTTTCCCCATAGCTTTCGGTCCCTACTATCGCTATAACTGTCCCCGATGAGGATTTCGTCAGTCCACTGGTGCGTAACTTGGTCTCTTTTCGACATCGGTGGCTGACTGTGGTACTTATACGGTCTTTCCAGAGTGCTTTAGGTCTGTTCAACAAGAACGAGGACGGACCTGAGCATGAGGAATTCGATGACGATATCTCGATTTACTCTTCGGAATCGGCAGATGCCACTCTTCATGATTCCCTGCTGTCAGAGACTGCCGGACCACACGTAGACGTCCCCGAAATCACCTGCGAGTATTATACGACTGTCGTTGCATGCGAGTGGCCTGCTCGATCGTACAACTTTGACATTTCAGTCGTCGGTACAACGCTTCGGGGTGGTGCCTTCCTTGCTCTACCAGGTTCTCTACCCTCTCCCTCGACCCTTCCTGCTGGGCCAAGTTCCCCTGATGACCGCCGACACGGTCTTGTCGAAATGTCCGAGCTAGCCAGTGCACTCGCAATCCAGCTCGATCCTCCTCCCTTGGACATCGTTCTTCAGGCATTCGATATGTCTTCTGTCGCCCCCATAACCCGTCGCCATGGCCACGTGGATTTCAGCAAGTACGCGGATGTCCTCAACGCGGAAAGCGGCTTCCCCTCGCGATGTCATCGTTCTCTTTCCGAAACGCATCTCTTCAGTGAAGAGGAGGACTATCAAGAGGTCAACTCCCGCCTGATGGACGATCTTCTGCAGTCTATCGATGAGGAAGTCGAATTTTACAATAGCTTCATCTGTGACGATGAGTGCGACGATATCTCTGATGACACTTGTTCAGCATGGAAACACGCTTCTCCGACACGGGACTACTTGGACTTCCTCGAGGACGAGACTCATTTTTTCAACGCCCATGAGGATCACAACTTGCCCCTGCAGGTAGATGGCTGCAGCGAGCAGCTTTCTCCAACGCCCAACTATCCAGGATCTCTTGGCGATGAAGAGCGTATTCTTCTAGGTTCTTCCGTGGGCTGCGTCCTAAGCTCCATTTCAAAACAGGGTGAGTACGGTACCGACGACGAGCTCACATCAGATCTTCAGCAGCTCTGGGTGGATGAGTCGGAATCATCTCTAAACCAGGTTTCTGGTGGTACCTCAGAATCCGCGATTCTCGACCTTATCCGACTTCTTGACGAACAGATTGTTCACCACCAACAGCCCATTCACGATTCAATCCCAGAAGTCAATAGCGATGGCTTCGATCTCCTTCGGTTCGTCAATGAGGACTTGCGACTTTCCGCGGATGACAAGTATCCAATTGTCGACTTCGACTGCGACGACGATTGCGAAGACGACAATTGCCCCAGGTTTGTCGCGACCGCGTTCGACTCAAAGTCTTCGTTGTCGGAAACTGAAGATGGATCCACCGACGATTATGGCTCGACTCCCTCCCTGGCTTCCGCCTCGGATATAGACTCAGAGGATGAGGAAGTCATTATTGCTCCAATGACAGGTCACACCAACCCCTTTCTCTCCGGTTCCAACCATCGTCGCTCACCCGCTGGATGCTTCTTTGTCACCCCCGCCACCCCAACTCAATGCGGCTACCTCATTGATGCATGCTCATGTATCAATGTCACTGATAGTGAGCCACGAACGCAGAGTTTTTGCGAGTCCTTCGTTAAGGTTTCGTTTACCGACGAACATTGGTCTGGGATCCCGTTCGATGTCAGTCTCGCGTATACGGGACTCTTGAAGCTCGACCCTGATCTTCGATTCAGCGACAATGCCATGACACTGCAGAATGTTGAATCAAGGACGAGGAGTCCTTCCGGAACCGGATCGACAGGGCGATCTGTCAAGGGCATATCCCGATCGCTGGACCTCCACATCTCCACTGTCGACTTCACCTCCCAGTTCCAACCCTGACGCAACATTCTTTTCAACACATATTCACTTCCTTTATCTTTTCAGCAGCAGTTTTTCTCGAACTTGCATCGTATCGGTTTCTATTTGCATCTCAACCTCAATCTCGGTCTTTATCTTGACATCACACAGAAAACGACAAAACCCTATAATCGCATTCTTCCTATCCTTGGTCTTCCTCTTTGGTCTCTTTCCCACATCTTCTCTTCCCCTCCAACGCTCCTGGACGATTTAAGTATCCCCTTTATTTTTTGACTTGTTTTATTTTGCAGCATCACAAGATCCCATCATCCTTAATTTTCGTAAGATCTCTAACTCTCCTCTCTTTACCACCTCGCTCACTGTCTCTCCGATTTTTTGCAGTATTTCATCATATTCCTTGCGCACTTGCGTCATCATCCTTGTAGGGTTTCTGAATTCGTCCACTTTTATAACCATGCTCACCACCCTTTCACGCTCTGGGTCTTGGCAGTTTATTCTTGCAGTCGTCAGTTCATTTTGCAGCCCTCCAATGTTTCTGCATACATCCTCGCGTCATCATCTTTGTAAGTTTTCCTAGTCCTCACGCCTTCTGTGACTTACTTGTGGATTATTACGCAGCTCCGATCATCTGCAGTTGGCAATTTCGTTTTGCAGTAGTATCCAAACGCCATACCTTATCATCCTCGTGATGTACCTGATTCCTCGCATTTTCTGCCCCGGTTGTCCAAGGCTCCCTTTGCGGCCCTGATTAGTTTTTCAGCTTCCAGAACACATAACAGGCCTCCCTTACGACGACAACATCTTGCGTGATCTTTCCGCGGCCTTGCGATAATCTCTTGCAAAGTTCCAGTAATTTGCGGTCATCGTTGCAAGCTGGTCTCGATTCGCAGTTCAGCACCACATGATATCTCAGCCCTCTCCCGCCTTCTGTCGTCTGTGCGTAGTTCCAAACGCTTGTGTCTCTCACGAGCTTACCACATTTTCTTGCACTTCGGTTGGTCGTGGATATCATCCTCTTCTTCTTCTGCGCCACAGTTTAGCACCACATGATACCTCAGCCCACCCTTGCCTTCCGTCGTCCTTGCCTGGTTTCAAACCCTCGTGGCTCTCACGAGCTTACCACACTTTCTTGCACCACTTCAGTCAGTCGTGCATACCACCCTCCTCTTCCGTGTCACATTTCAACAC
>QFEN01000139.1:7088-18683 GCA_003316125.1 Auricularia polytricha
GAATTTGAGGCCTGCAAAAATATTGTGCCACCACAGAAATAACATATCCAGATAGCATGCATACCTTCAATCTGGTGTGGACGAAGATGTCTTGCAATGATGGGATCTAGGACGACTGCTACAGTGGCCAAATTCCTGCAAATATACCTCAGGTTTGCTTCAAGAGAAGCGTAATGTCAAAAGCGAACTTCTTGTTGAACTTGCGAGCGTGTTCTGGGGTCGTCGCTTTCATGACGATTGCTCCCTCTACTTCGGGATCATGCCTAGCCAGTTTATGATCCGTGTTAATAAGGTACTGAAGGAACTTACAATGGGTCATTGGGCTTCTTATTTGGCTTCTGGCCATAGAACGACGCGGGGGGTACGAACGCTTTTGAAGTGCCTGGAGATGCAGCCGTGATGACATTCTCTTTGCCAAGGAGCGCGCCCTTCGCATGAAGCAGAAACGAGGGCTTGGATGGTGAAGATAGCACTACCGGCACATCTTCCTCTGGCCCTAGTACTTCATCTTCCACCCCAGTGATGGAAGGCATTCGCGACGCTGGTACTTGCGAGTCTAGCTCGATCTGTTTGCCACCAGCGCTGAAGCTGTACCCGTTGTGTAGAGCGAGTCCATCCCATTCCTTACGGCCAAGTCTGCGACAACTATTTAGTGAGGTGTGTGACGAACCAATCAAATCCTACTCACATTTTTCCCTTTTCTGATATAACAGTGAGCTTGTCACCGACATGGCTAACGAATGCATCACCATCCCAAGTCTTGTGCTTCTTACTCTGCGGCTTCCGCCTACAAGAGTCAGCATATATGTAATATATCTTCGCTAGTCGCTCACCAGTTAGCAGTCCAGTAAGTAGCTGGCACCTTTGCTTTCAAAGAGCCAGCTGAAGGAGTATCCCGTGCGGACAGAAGGTTGACAGGATGAAGATCAACAGCCCTCTTGTCTACAGCTTTCAATGGCGTCTTGTAAGGTACATTCATCTTTGTTGACGGCAAGGGAGCGATGCGCAAAGAGGGTTTCGCAGAGTTATTCCCAGTCATTGCAGGAGATGGCATGCTTCCTCGACCATAGCACTTTCCAGACATGTATTCTCCACGAGAAATTGGATGATCGATCCTGATTTCTTTCCCTCCAAACTGATACTCTCCATTTTCCTCAGCCTTAGGCGCATTTAAGGACCCAGCACCCATTCTGTCGGCGCGACAACGCAAATTAACCTGGACCCTCAGTTTTCTTGCCCAGTCAAAAAACGTACATCTTTCCTTCTAGATCGAACATCGACCCTCTGATGCCTGTAAGAACTAGAACGGCATCCCCATCCCAGGTTTTATGTTTCTTGTACTGGGGTAATCTCCTGATACCTTGTGGTGAGCATGAAGGACTCAACTTGAGACTCCCACATACCACTGAATCATCCAGTACTCCTCTCCTCCATGACCGTTGCTTGCACGACACGCCGAGGGACCTCCAAGGGCGTTCTCAATCGCAACTTTCTTCCTGCTGGATGTATCAAGTGGCAGCTTTCGTTTCTCGCCTGTAAGTGGCGATTGGTGTGCTGGCATTAAATTATGAAGTGAAATTCTTAGACTTGATAAAGAGAAGAAGACGAGGAAGCCTGTCACGGGACGCTGCCAGTAAGTACTTCAGCAAATATCAAGACGTGTCGCGACGCGTTGGTGGCGCGTCGACACAATTGACTTCGGTTATTTCCGCCACTGGCACAAAGATTCTCATCAATAAACCAACATAATCAATTGCACTACAGATCCAAAAATAAAACAAGAACATCAAAAGGAAAAGAAAAAAAAGGAAACATAGTATTTTGGGAGTACGCAAGGGGGCCCGGTAAGCAAGGGAGCCCGTCTCGTGTATAGTAGAACTCAAGTCGATTGCTTTGGATACACCCTAGCAAACCTCCATCCACTACGTCCTAGACCTGCCCAAAGGCAAGACGCCCATCGATCACCGTAGCTTGAACTTTGGTGCTTAAAATTCGATCGACAGGGATAGTCATTATGTCTTGCGACAACACTACGTAGTCCGCCTGTTTTCCCGGAACAAGGGAACCTAGGTTGCCTTCGGTAAATGAAGCATACGCAGCATCAATTGTCATGCCTATTTTCCATATCAGCAGCGCTCGTATCTGAGTATTCCCATGAAGTACCTCTTAAGGCTTCCATGCGAGTCAATCGTTGTTCTGGAAACCTGCGAAACATACATGGGTTGAACGGGAAGTTTTCGATAAAAAAATCCATACCATCCCGACGGGCCACTGGGTGATTGTCCTTCAGGAGACAGTCTCGTAATGGCTGCATAAAATCCAGAGAGCGGGTTCATGTCTTCCACCGGGAAGTCAGAACCAAAGGCAAGTCGAGAACCGTGGTCAAGTAAGGAGCGGAAGGCATATAAACCCTTTACTCGCTCAGAGCCCTAGAAACCGATAGACAACTATAAACGCGAGTAGCCATGATTCGCATGAACTCACAAGACGGTCTTCCGCAAACCACATATCACTGATGCTATTACATCCATATGACGTGTCATCAGTGAACGCATTCGGATAGAGAATTTGACGTACGCATGGGTAGGTTGAATGCTGGCAATCACTAGATAGCTACAATTTTACTTCCATTGACATCAATGATATAAGAACGCTTACCTCCAAGCTTTCCGACACGTTCCATGTCGGTCTTTGTCAAGATCTGAGCATGTTCCAGGCGAGGTCTGAGTGCTGTGACATTGACGTCCTTCAAGGCAGTCTCGAATGTATCCAGAACTACACCATTGGCATAATCCCCGATAGCATGGACGTTCTTCCAGACAAAAGCAAATGAGGCGATTAATTTGTTTTTGCGATCATTAGCACTTACAACCTGCCATCCATCTCTCAGATATTTGGGTATGACATCAGTCAAGACTTTGGGGTCCAGACGCATGAATCCTTTCGTGTGGGGGTTATCGCAGTACGGCTCGTTCAGCTGAGAGACATCAAGAAAAAAATGGAAAAGCATGCAAGGAGCTTCTCACCGCTGCTCCACCAGAGCGTAAAGCACCTGAATAACAAGTCAGTCTGACAACTTAGTATTATCACCATCAATTTACCGTCAGCAAACATCTTGACACTGCGAGCATTTAGCCTGCCATTTCCTGCATTGATGATTGGTTTTGAGAGATTTCCCCAATAAGGACTGCTTTCATCGAAGTATCTCATCCCATAAATTCGAACCTATGGTGGACTGTTTAAAATTACACGTTGACAGTATCCCTGTGCACTTACGGGAAGATTTCCTGCCGCCGCCTGCCTGCGTGAATAATGTCAAGTGTGTTTTTACACAATGATGCTTGATAGACCTTTTGAAAAACTCAAGTGAAACAGGATTGAGCCCCGCATCATGGATGGAGGTTAAACCACAGGTCAAGGCATCGTTTACTGTGACATTGAAGCGTCTCAGCAAGTCTTGTTCAGTTGGAGCCGGTCTCTTCACAAGGTCCTGGGCATTGTCAAGAAGGACACCTGGTCATTAGTATGAGCTATTTTTAGGCCATGTGTTCCCAAGGAAAAAACGGAACCGGTCGGATTTCCAAGCGAATCTTTCACAATGATACCACCTTCTACTTCCGATGGCCACGGGGAGCTTAACGTAAGAGCTTTCTTCGAAATCCACAATGCATGGCCATCCTTGCTTTGTAGGACGACTGGTCGGCCACGGACTATCGGGTCCATCTCTAGAACATCCTGCAAAACAACAAACGTCAGAGTTGTATAGCACATGATTTTATGAAGCTCACCGAGGTTGGCCATTCTTCCACTGGCCAAGAAGTGTGGTCCCATCCCCAACCTTCAATAAATTTCGAAGGGTCATTGAGTATGTCACTGTTGTCCAAAATATATCGCCGGACAAGTGCAACTGTGTCTAAATGCAGATACACTACTCAGATCGTTCCCAGGGCGAAGTCATTCTTATGCAAACCTTTGATCGTCTTTCCACCTCCGAGGGGAAGTTGCCTACTTGCACCGTATTCAAGAATGTGTGCATGTGAATCTAAAGTGTTGAAAAGTCGTTCTGGAAAATCTGTTTCTTTACTCGCAGCTTACCACTAAGCCCCGGAACCACGATCGAAGATTTGTCCAAATAACGAATTTGAAGAGAGGAACGAAGGCGACCACTGGCAACCCAACGTGCCGTGACATCCTCTAGTGACATAAAATTATTGACAATGCTTGATTTAGCTTTTTGGGTTGGGTTTGTGTCTGTTTTGACATACCCAAGGAACCGGTGTCCAGGATTAAAGATCCATCCACAACAAGGCACTGGACGTTTGGGGCAACCTGATCCACAGTGTAAACCCGAGCACCCGAAGGGGAGCAGACTGCATATGATCGTGAGAGTGGCAAAGTTTCCTCAGGGGATAGGAACCAAGCCGCAAAGACAGCAAGAAATACCAGGGTTACAAGATGACAGGGGCCAAATCCAGACAGCACCGCAGGCAGTACAGAAGCACTCTTGCTGGGCAGAACATTCTGAGGGCCCGAATCAGCAAATTTGCCAGGGTCCTGGCGCTTACGCAGTTCAGACATGGCTGATACAATATCCTCAGTAATATATAGGCAAAATATCCAAGGACTACTCCACCTTTCAGTCGTGCAAGGGAAAACAATTCAAGAGGTTTTGGATGATGGGGATGGAAGCGAAGGTCTGTTGACATTTTATATAAACCCGTTAGCATGGAATCTCACGAGTCTTCCGAAGGAACAAAACGCTACTAGTAGGGTCATTGCACAGCAAACTCTGTCATCGTGTTTAGAATCCAAACCCTGAGAGGCGCTTGTAAAAATTCAGGATATAGATTTGCCTGCAAGTGCTGGTAGGCGACTGTGACAACCCTGGAATCTTTCGAATTTTTGGTCCGGAATATCATGATATGATCCGACTTACGGTCATTACCCAATTTAAAGACATGCCAGCATACTGTCTGCCGAATCCTCGTTCCCGCTACGTTTAGGAAGTGCGCGTACTTAAACTTTGAACATCTAGCGCTTGACGAGAGTGGTCTGGGTGATCATGATGGACTATAGCATCGTCGGGTTCCAGATCTATAGTCGCGGTAAGTCCGCGAGCGAAAAAGAACAGAACCATAGTGACGTGACCGTGAGAACTTCGGGTTTATGACACGCACTCAGCACTTCACTGGTACTACTAGGTCGTCCAACAATCTGTTCAGCTTCACTGTCCTCCCTTCCAGTATTTCCGGGAATGCCCCTCAATGGTTTTCTGGGGCAGAGAGCTCACCCAATTGTGGCCTCGTTCAATGCTCACAAAGTTCTGCTCTATGGTCTAGTGTCTACAATTGCAGTTTCGGCGACCATCACAAATGCACTCCGATGTCACAGTAATTTCTATTCTGTGGCAATTTATCTTTCAAAGAGTAATAGAAGTGTATTGGTGCGTGGTGTAGTAATTGTGATAATTCACTGTGTACTAAACCAGCTGTAAGATCCTTGCAAATTTCGGCCTTCTTGTCGCATTGCTGTGCGGACAGCTCGTGCAACAGATATTCTTTGGCGCCCTTCGTCCTCAGGAGGTGGAGGTAGCTTTCATTAAGTTAATCCTCGACTCTGCGCTTAATTATCACTAGCGCCTATATGACCGTCTATGGTTTTTCGTCACGGAGTCTTTGTTGGCATTCACAATCTTCAGGGATGACTTTGACATTCCGTTTGCCTTGATGTTCGGCTTTTTGCTGTTTGTTAGGTCATTTCACTGGCTTGCTTCGGACCGCATTGAGTGGGTATGTGTCCTACTTCACCCAGTCCTGCAATGCGTTTAGTCATAATCTAGATGGACCAACGTCCATATCCCGGCCCTCCCACACTTTTTCATGTTCGAATGACCAGTCTATTTGTCATACTCTGGTGCATAGACCTACTTATGTTTGCGGTCGCGGTTGAAAGCACGTTGAAAAATGGCATAGGGGGTATGATGATGTTTGCCAGCGAGGCGCGTGTTGTTCGTGTCCTGTTAAGTTATATTTAACATTTTTTTCTTTCAGTACGCCATCTTGATGGCGAGCGCTATGAATACTACCGCAAAGTATTGCGTTTGCGTTATCGATTTGAGACGTGCAAGACAAAGGGGTGGCGAGAATGCGCCTCCATGGCAAAACAAAAGCATGTGGGTATTCTATATCGAATTGGTCACCGGTACGCAATATCCATATCGATTCCAAACTTTCATAAACGTTTTGTAGATTTTTTGAAACTCACCACCTACCTTCTATTCTTCCTCCTTATCGTGGCATTCTATGGGTTGCCGCTGAACATCATCCGAGACGTTTATCTCACTGGGCGGTCATTTGTGACACGATTGCGCGCGCTTGTCCGATACAGAGCTGCCACCCGCAACATGGATGAGCGCTACCCTGACGCGAGCGAGGCAGAAATGTCAGCTATGACAGATCGGACTTGCATTATCTGCCGCGAGGAGATGTTTGTTCAAGGCGTCTCTGGGAATCAGGAAGGAGATTCGGGCTCCAACCCTGCCCAGCAGAATTCTGATGGTCCCAACACGACCCCAAAGAAGCTGCCATGCGGCCATATTTTCCATTTCTATTGCCTTCGATCTTGGCTTGAGCGCCAGCAAAGCTGCCCTACTTGGTACGTTAATTCATATTGCGGAATTTTGACATCGCTCATGGTGTATTTTCTTGGCAGTCGACGCAGTGTGCTTGAGAACCCCGCGCAAGAACAGCAGCGTGCTGCGGGTGCTCAGGTAGGAGTTATACCTGGACAACCAAATAATTTTGGCAACCCGATGGCCCCAGGAAACGGAAACCAACCGCAGGCACTGCGCAACGTTAATAATCAACCCCCACCAAATGCAGTTGCTCAGGGATGGTTGCCCGGGCAAGCACCAGGTGTCGTCATTCAATATAACATCCAGTACCAGGGCGTGCCACCATCACGGGACGCATCCCAAGCTCCGACCACTCCGCAGCCTGTGCCTCGCTTTCCTGGGTTCACCGGCCTCGATGGACAATGGCGTCAGTGGGGTATGGATCCCCGATGGTTTGGTGACGAGCCTTCGGGTGCCTCGATCATCACTGGTAACTCGCGGCCGAATCCCCGAGATGCCGCTGCCGCTGCTGCATCGCAGCGATTTGGAAACAAGAATACCCGGAGATCTAATGATGAGGCACCTGCATTAACCAATGATACACCTGCTGTCAAGCCTTCATCTGGCGAGGCGCCAGTCGTGTCACATTCTGATGCCAATGTTTCTTCTGCTATGCCAGATTCAGGCTTGGCAATCCCTTCTTTCATCCCATTACACACCTATGAAATTCCCTCATCAATAGGGACATCACTAGGCGCTGACCCGTCCCACACTCACTTGTGGCAGCCAGTCCCACCATCACCGCATGATGATTTAGTACCTCCGCCAAGTCTCAGCGCTTCCGTCCCCGCGGGCACCGTTCAGACGTCATTACATGGGCTGCCACCCAATCTGACAGATGAGCAGCTAATGCTCATGGATCAAATCACTCGAGAAGCCATCGACGAGAGACTCAGGATACTTGAGGGAGTTTCGGTTGCAGTTAGTCGTTGTGTGGAGGATCTCACGCGAGTACGAAGCGCCTTGCCGGTTTCCAGCAACACTCCGTCAGTCTCAACTGTCACGCAATCACATGATACTTCACCCTCTTCTACTACTGATGAGCCTATGTAACGTACCTGTACTGTTGTTACACCGTCGAATAACATTTTGACCCGGCTCTATGAAAAGTTGTATACTAATAGGTAATTATTTAAACATTCAACAAGAGCGCTTCAGCCTTGCACTTTACAGTTTCGGTGTCCACGTTCGATTTATCTACTTTAGAGTAGAAGGTCTTGTATACTTGCCCAAGGATTTTGCGGGAATCTCCATCGAGCGTTGTTTCAGCAATCACCTCGTTAAGAACGCGGTCAATATCCGCTTCCGACATCAAAGGGGGTAAGAAAGGCGCAAGAATGTCTGCTTCGCGTTGTTCTTTTTGTGCCAAGTCAGGTCTGGAAGCCTCGATAAATTGACTGGCGGAGTCGTGCTGCACATGAAAAAAAATAATCAGGTGATGAACACTATCAATAAAATGAAATTCTGGACCAACACGTCGTAAGGTGGCTCTGCGTAGGATCGCGATTATAGCGGGGGATGACACAGGTGAACCAGCTGACTTGTCAGCGGCATAGACTTCCGAGAGAATGGTCTGCACATCAGGCGCCTCGGAAGTTAGAACTTAAGCTCCATTGTTGAGGATAAAAACTCACGCGTAAAGTCGTGATAGTCATTGAATCCTTGGCCTACTTAATGAATGCGTGTAAGGGCTTTATTGACAGGTGAATAATATTGGTTCAACAGGATGGTCACCTTCATAGCAGTCTTGACTCCGGACATTAGTTGTTGGCGGATATCTGCGTAACTTGGTTAGCCTCGTGCATACTTTTGTGGCTAGGCGTGCGCTAACCTGATACCCCCGGCGTGGCCACAGATAAAGCGCGCGACATTATTAGCATTTTGCAATGGGTTTGTCTCAATGAACGTAAAGGAAGAGCTAGGATCATGATGATGATCGTCGACCAACAACAAATAATTTTTGTATTTTCTTTGGTGTTGAAATGATAACGTGCCGCATTTTAAACCCCGTGAGCGCTAAATCACTAACTTTAAGGTTTGTAAGTACCTCCTTTCAACTTGAACTTGTCCATGTCGGCACCCCCTGACACGACTCAAGGGTCATGTATCCTCAAAGACTCCGACTCCAAGACATGACGCTCGATGGCTGGATTTGTCTGCCTGCAGCCTGTGATACTTCCCGGATCGTCGGCACGCAACGTTTCTCCCAAACATCTTCCTTTCTTCGAACTCCCGGTCCGCTCGCGGACTAGTCAGCGTCTATATAGCATTATATACACACACACATAGTACGTTTCTAGAACTTTTTGTGATTTTCCAGAGTTGAATAGTTCCAGTGTTCAAGGTGGCCGGCAAAACCTTTTCAGACTGAGCTATCTTAAAGTCATATTTGTGATTCATTCTTGGTCATGAACTTTGAATATCGACTACTGACTCGAATCTTACAGCACTTTTCGCCACAGTGTTCTATCCTCTCACTTGAAACTGCAATGAACCGATGATTCATGATCGGATATCTGACATGGAACGGCTGTCTACTGCTATGTAGCACTGAGCACTTTGCTCAGGAGACATCACTGAGAATATCTCAATTCAGAAATACGGTCATATGCACAGCCTCAAATGGAGACAGGGATGGAGAAACCCCGTATATAAGTACTTTAGCTGCCTGACAGTGCCAAATAGGCTGAATTGGGGACGGTATTTTGTGACGGCTTAGTTCTATCTGGCAAGAGTGTTTTGGTAGTCGCCAGCCATGTATTCCAGAAGGTACCATCCCCCGATCTCTTCAAGCGCCAGAAAATTGTTCTGACCACATTCACATAAAGTTTTTGGAGCCCTTTGACCATCTTAGAACTGGCTTTCAGTGCCTAGGTCATAAGCTAAGGTATGGAAGAAGTCTCTGGCAAAGATTACATCAAACATTCTAACGCCGGGACCACCGAATTCTAGGTGTTCGCTGGAGAAACAGAGTGTGGGTGCTTCTGTCTACATGTTTCTTGTGGTCACAGAACCCAATCTTTCTTATTCTCCGAACCAAAACACAGTATACAAGGTAGTCCTCGGTCTGTTCATGCTAGACGACTCATCTAACACACCCAATCTTCAATACCACTTGCACTCACCATGGACTACGAAGGAGATGTACTAGGCTACTAGGGTCGAAACATCATCGAAGATTATGGTGATGTTCTCCTCAGAAAGGTTTATGTACACTTCGAGGCTGGTCAACAGGCCTTGCAGCTACCGCTCTCCGGAGCTGGTCTTCACCAGACCTTGCAACTACCGCTCTCCGAAGATGGCTATCGCGAGACAAACCACCCGGTTGGAATTTTAGGCGCAGGAGTTGGTGGTCTATACACTGCCCTCATGTTAGATTCGCTGGACATTAAGTATGAGATCTTGGAGGCGTCAGGCCGCATCAGAGGCCGCCTCTTTACCTACAACTTCTCGGATGGTAATGATTATGACTACTACGTATGTCACTCATTCGATGCTGCTGCGCCAAAAACGCTCACTATGTAACCTTTTGACTTTTCCGCTCGATAACTAGGATGTTGGCGCCATGGGGTTCCCCCTGCCGCAGAAGGACCCTGAAGGCAATTACAAGCCTGTTGTTATGAGGCGCTTGGGCGAGTTAATCAACTACTTAAAGCTCAACAACTCTAGGAGTCTCAGTGTACCCCTAAAGGACAAACTCATCGATTACTACTTCACGGCAAAGGAAGGAGGATCTTTTCTCTACCCCAACAACGAAAGATACCGGATGCCCCATCTTGACGTCCCTGATCTAACACCTCTTACTGATTCTACGCCCAGGAAATGGGTGTGGAGTCTGAGTTCATTTCCGTAGGAGTTGACAAGATTGTTGGCGACGCCATCGAGCCATTCACCTGCATGCTCATGAAAGACACAGAGAAGCATGTCCGTAAGGGCTGGGACGTCATGATGAAGAACGATGCATACTCGCTTCGCGCACACATGTCGTTCAAGTACATTCCCAGTGTCAGTCTCAAACTCCCGCCTATGCATCTTGCCACCAACGTTATCAATTGGTGTGAGACATTCGACAAGAGCACCGGCTGGTATGATCGTGGGTTGACTGAAAATGTCCTCGAAGCTCTGGCATTCGCCAAGGTTGGTTCGCAGAACTTTGGAGACGTAGAATGGAAGTGTTTCGAGTAAGCGCACCTCCTGTCTGCGAACTCATGCTCTCACATTTTCCCGTACCTAGTGGTGGTTCTCAAGTGCTCATCGACTACATGAAGGAATACATTACTGCTAATGGCAACAAGCATATCATCAAGCTCAACAAAAGGGTCACGAGAATCTTTGAGGATGAAGGCACCGACTTGGACACCATGAAGGTGTCTGTGCAGGGCGAATATAGCCCGCGCACATACTCGCATGTTATATCCACTATCCCTCTGCCAGTCCTGCGGACCATTGATCTCTCTGGTGCTGGTTTAAACGTGATGCAGAAAAATGCGTTGCGCAAGTTGCAGTACGGTCCTTCGATCAAGGTTGGGGTCCGCTTCAAATCAGCGTGGTGGACGGAATGGTTCAATATCGTAGGAGGCCAATCGTTCACCGACCTTCCCATTCGAACTATTGTCTACCCTTCTTATGGAATTGAATCTAGCTCGCCGTCCACAGTCCTGATCGCAAGCTACTGCTGGACAAACGACGCTGAACGCTTGGGATCGCTCATCAACACCGGTAAAACAGAGTACAACGAGCAACTAAAGGAACTCGTGCTGCGTAATCTCGCAGAAGTACACGGTGTCCATTATGACAAACTGTTGGATCAATACGTGGACATGCATGCATGGGACTGGAACCACAGCCCGCACACCATGGATGAGTCTGTGAATATTGATGTGAGCCAATCAATGCTGACTCCCTCCGCTACAGGTGCCTTT
>QFEN01001200.1:220-13591 GCA_003316125.1 Auricularia polytricha
ATCGACACTCAGCACTTGGCACTCCCGAATATCAAGTACCGAGTCTTGAGTTTCAACTATCAAGTACCGAGTCTCAATACTTGACTATCCTTATAATCAATAGTACCGAGCACCGAGTACCGAGCACCGAGCACCGAGTACCAAGTACCGAGTCCCGACACTCAATGTTCGGTAGTCATCAACACTCAGCACTCAGCACTCCCAAATATCAAGTACCGAGTTTTGAGTTTCAACTATCGAGTACCAAGTCTCAATACTTGACCATCCTCACAATCAACAGTACCGAGCACCGAGTACCGAGCACCGAGTATCAAGTACCAAGTCCCGAGTCCCGAGTTCCGACACTCGGTGTTCAGTAGTTGTTGACACTCGGCACTTGGCATTCGGTACTCGGTACTTGGTGCTCGGTACTTGGTACCATATTTACTCGGGTCAGATCAAGTCTGAGATACAATTTATTCAATTGGGGGTATATTCATTGGTAATTCACCCATTTTGGTGATGCTGACCTTCTCCCCACATTCTCCCCACATTCTTCCCACACCCCATATTTTCGCATTTTTGGCCACCTACTGTGGGAAATACCCCACAACACCAAAAACATCGCCCATTTTGGGAATCTCCACAATATCAGTTATTCCCACACCCTCCTCATATCAATGCAGCTTCACCACCACACCACAATAGCTCCCCCTTCATATATAAGTAGTAGTTTGGTATATAGATGTATAATATCATATAATAGACCGCTGTTTGTGTTTATTTGTATGCCTGCTCCTCCTTCAGGACCCTTTCAAAATGATGTAGGATACACAACATTCTCGCACTTTTGCCCCTTTGAGAAGGAAGTTTCCAGGACAGGGCATTAAAAACATGTTTAGGAGTATATATGAACACATTTCCAACTTTATTTGACCCCCTGAAGCACCCTACATCAATGGATATACCATATATACATAAAAATACAAAATATATTCCTATGTGTTTATTTCTAGGTGAATACACTTTGAAATTATATTTCCATCATATATTCAGAAATAGAAACAATGTATCAGAAGCTCAGGACCATAGGAGAATCCCTTATTGTGTAGTGTACCCCCCTCTCCTGGTGGTTTACCCCCTGGAAATTTTGTCTTGTAGGATCGGACCTCAAGGATAGTAGGGAGTCCATTCCTAAGCATATTTGGAGTAGATATATCATATAGCTAGCCAAGGACACACACAGGATTCTTCTATATGTCTTCCACCCATCCTCTACCCTCAGGGCAGTAGGTAGTGTAGGTTCCTTAGGTAGTTAAAAATCTATCCTGCATATTTTCGAATGAAATCTTCGACCTGTATCATATATAAATGTGACTTTGTGTAAAAATATGTCAATTGAGACTTTTCACACATATGTCATTTTGCCTGTCATTACATCAATCCTTGATGGATCTTTCTAGTTCTTTTGGACCATCATAAGGGACATATATGAGAGGTATTACAGGTCTCTGATTACTTATCACAGGCTTTATTACTATGTAGGCTTCTGATCAGTAGAAATACCCCCTCTAAATCGGATCTCATATCTTCGCCCTATATCTAGCTGATATTTAGTGTAGGACACATTTATGCATGTACTACTGATGATATATGAGCTGTGTTGGCCATGTGTACAAGTTTAATGTACTGAAAAACATCAAACATGCCAAACATACAAATTGCTATGTTTTTGTTCCTGTAGAAGGATCCTGTGTGTATTCTAGGCTGGCTATATGATAAATCTACTCTGAATATACATATAAATAGATGACTCACCCTCCTCAAGGTCCGGTCCTATAGGAAAAAAATTCACAAGGGGGTAAACCACCAGGAGAGGGGGGTACACTATGCAACAAGTGATTCTCTTATGGTTCTGTACTCCTGATACATTGTTTCTAGTCCTGAATAGGTGCTGTAAATCATTTTTTCAAGTCTATCCATCCAGAAATGATCAAATGGGAGTACATTTTGTATTTTCCTGTATATGTGCTATATCTATTGATGTAGGACACTTCAGGGGATCAAATAAAGATGGGAGTCTCTTCATATATGCTCATAAACATGTTCTTAGTATGATAGAACACTTCCCTCTCAAAGGGGCAAAAATGCGAAAGTGTTTTATACCTCACACCATTTTGAAAAGGCCCTAGAGAGGGAGCTGCCCCACAAATGAACAAAAAAAGCGGTCTATTATATTATATTATATATATATATACCAAACTACTACTTATATATGAAAGGAGAGCTATTGTGGTGTGGTGGTGAAGCTGCAGTGATATGAGATGGGTGTGGGAATAATTGATATTGTGGAGATTCCCAAAATGGGCGATGTTTTTGGTGTTGTGGGGTAATTCCCACAGTAGGTGGCCAAAAATGCGAAAATATGGGGTGTGGGAATAATGTGGGGAGGCCTGACATGAGGAGTGACCAAATTGGGATATGTTTTGTGAATTTCCGCTTTTGGAAGCCAAGTGCTGAGTACTGAGTGCCAAGTGTCGGGGACTACCGAATACCGAGTGTCGGCACTCGGTGCTCGGTGCTCGGTACTTTTTTTATTTTATTTATATATCCAGTTTATTGTCAATGAGAGTTAGACCCTATGTTAGAATCTGCGCAGGATATGTTATTTTATACGTAGGACCCCCAACCTTTCAGTCAATGTCCCACGACCCCCAACAACTTTTAAACACCTGCGCAAGTAACTTCATACACCCCTACTCTCACTGCCCACACTAGTCAATGCAACCCTCTCCGATTGGTAATCAAGTCCCTTGTAATCTACCAATACTCCAATGTTATTCCTTTCTCCCTTCTTGGCGTGACCCTGTTCTCCTCTTACAATTATGGCGCCAAGTGTGACTAGTCACAGTGTGGTTGTCGATATGATGATGAAGTGGAATTGAGCGGTTACTGATGGCAGTCCAGACATGCGATGATTTTTCGCTTATAAGGGTAATTTGATGACACGAGGAGGAAGGAGTGTGAATCTGGGCCACAGCTGGGTGGTTATTGGATGGTGTAGGTGGGCATCAGGGGAATTACACCCCCAACTTAGATCTGGTTTCTGTTCAGGATTACGCCTGATCGGGTCAAGTGACCCTCCCTATTTCCATTGTCCCCCTTCGGAGAGTTGGTCCCAACGATGCCTTATTATGGCAGGAATCTCCCAATACTCTCAAAATAAAACTCGCTAATGTCACGAGCCTCCAGCTGATCGGTGCTGACGTCATTGCGGCTGGATCCGTAACGATGAGTGGATGAATTTGGTAGTGTCAACATGTAGTCTACCAAAGTGGAGGGGCAGGGATTCGAACCCATGTCCTGACTCGGAAAACAATCCAGTCAGGGCGCATGTGGACCACTACACCACCGCGCCCCCTTGCTCGGTACTTGGGACTTGGTACTCAGTACTCGGTACTGTTGATTAGAGGGATAGTTGAGCATTGAGACTCAGTACTCAATAGTTGAGACTCGAGACTCGGTACTTGATATTTGGGAGTGCTGAGTGCTGAGTGTTGATGACTACCGAACATCGAGTGTCAGGACTCGGTACTTGATACTCGGTGCTCGGTGCTCGGTACTCGGTACTATTGATTATAAGGATAGTCAAGTATTGAGACTCGGTACTCGATAGTTGAAACTCAAGACTCGGTACTTGATATTCGGGAGTGCCAAGTGCTGAGTGTCGATGACTACCGAACACCGAGTGTCGGGACTCGGTACTCGGTGCTCGGTGCTCGGTACTGTTGATTATGAGGATAGTCAAGTATTGAGACTCGGTACTCAATAGTTGAAACTCAAGACTCGGTACTTGATATTTGGGAGTGCCGAGTGCTGAGTGTTGATGACTACCAAACACTGAGTGTCGGGACTCAGTACTCAGTACTCGGTGCTCGGTACTCGGTGCTCGGTACTCGGTGCTCAGTACCGCTGATTATGAGGATAGTCAAGTATTGAGACTCGGTACTTGATAGTTGAAACTCAAGACTCGGTACTTGATATTTGGGAGTGCCAAGTGCTGAGTGTCGATGACTACCGAACACCAAGTGTCAGGACTCGGGACTCGGTACTTGATACTCGGTACTCAGTACTCGGTAATGTTGATTGTGAGGATAGTTAAGCATTGAGACTCAGTACTCGATAGTTGAGACTTGAGACTCGGTACTTGATATTTGGGAGTGCCAAGTGCTGAGTGTTGATGACTACCGAACATTGAGTGCCGGGACTCAGTACTTGATACTCGGTGCTCGGTACTGTTGATTATGAGGATAGTCAAGTATTGAGACTTGGTCAAGTGCTGAGTGTTAATGACTACCAAACACCAAGTGTTGGGACTTGGGACTTGGTAACTGAGTGCCGAGCATAACTGAATACTGAGTCTCGGGACGTTTGATATCAATTATTGAGTGTGTGGACTCCCATTGTCACTGGATACTCCTCATCACTACCACAGCCCATCTGTTTATATGATACCCGTGTACTCTCGGCCTACCTCTATATATAATATACTTACATCGGGCCATCCGCCTATGTGATATACATGTTATCTCGGCCCACCCGTCCATCTGATACAAGTTTTATCTCGGCCGAACTGTCTATCTGATACCTCCTTTGGCCCATCTGTCTATATGATACCTATCTGATCTCGGCCCACCCATCCATCTGATATTTCCCTTGGCCCACCTGTCTATGTGATACAAGTTTTATCTCAGCCCACCCGTATATCTCATACCTCCCTCGGCCCACCCGTCTATATCACACAAATCTGATTTCAGCCCACCCGTCTATACATTTTATCTCGGCCCACCCGTTTATATGATACACATCTGATCTCGGCCCACCCGTCTATCTGATATCTTGTTCGGCCCACCCGTCCATGTGATACACATTTTATCTCGGCCCACCTGTTTATATGATACACATCTGATCTCGGCCCACCCATCTATCTGATACCCACCTTGGCCCACCCATCTATATGATATGCATTATATATCAGCCCACTCATCTGGTGCATTCTACTTTTCATATTATCTAGATCGGCCCACCCATCTCCAACGGGAATTATATGTCCCTCGGCCCACCCATCTGAGACGAGGATATTATTTCATTGGCCCATGGTCCGCTGGCCCGTCCAGGACGGGATATTATGTACGTTGGCTGGCCCGTCTAAGACGGAGTTTGTCACTGAAGGGGCTCACCAAGCTACACCAGCGGTTGGAATGTCCCAAGTATCAGCAACAGTTCTTTGCATTTTTTGAGGATGTCATACATCACCACTTGCCAGATCTCAATGTTAACATTGATCCCGGGTTTGAACTGTGAACCCAGCAACCGCCTCTTCCACCAGCTATTCCATTGGACACACCCTCTGTAGCACTCACTGAGTGGGACTCAGTCATGGCCACTGAGATCAAATCTTGCGGAGAAGTCCTACAACGACATCAATGTAAACATGTCTGTCACAAGTACAGAAATGATGAGCAGTGCAGATTTCTTTTTCCTCATGAGATTGTTGAGCAGTTGTACTATGATGCAGACAGCAAGTCGGTTGTGCTGAAGTGTCGTGATGGTACTGTGAACTACTTCAATCCTTACATCCTTGTATTCTGTAGACACAATCATGATTTGAAATGTATCCTGTCCGGAAGAGCAGCCAAAGCAGCAATGTTCTACATTACTGACTACATCACTAAGTCAGAACTCAAAACTCATGAGATGTTGTCGTTGCTGTCACGTGTTGTTGTGCAGGTGTCCTCCTGCCCACAAGAGTCGGAGGTTGAGGGTGCCAAACAGCTGCTTCATAGGTGTCTGTCTCAGTACATTAAGCAGCAGCAGATCCATGCACAACAGGCCACTCGATATCTCCGAGGCTTCAGTGACAACATTCCTTCACATAAGACCATTGCTATGCTATCCGGCTTGCTGTTGGCACTGGTTAAGGACCAGTATACATTGAGGATCAGCAATCATGATGACAACAATGCAGATGATGTGGAGCAATCATCACTCACCATGCAGACTGACAGAGCTGGGCACTTGATCACAATGAATCAAGTCCACCATTATTGGTATTGAGGGGATGGGCTCCAACATTTATGCTTCTATGATTTCTGTCGCTTCATTCGCCTGGAATTGAAAGATAAGAGTGAAAAGAACTTGCATACTGCGGACACACGTCTGGGGGTCCTTCAAAGACATGTACTGAAAGATGGTCATGAACTGCGTGAGACACACATGCTTGTTGAGCATACCAATGCAGAATGTGGTGAAGGGGGGCATACATTGGTGCCACATGTGGTTGGCATGGTGGTTCCTAGGAAGAGCTCTGACAATGCTTGGTTCCTGTTCACTCTAGCACATTTCAAGCCTTTCAGTGTCTCTACACCTTTGTTTAATGATGACCAGCAACTTACTGCAGTCTTTGCTACCTACACTTTCAGCAAATTTTCACAACATGTTATGCGCAATTGGGAGGCCATCCATGAGTGTGAGGACGAGAGAGATGCCGACAGATTGCGAAAGTGTTCCGCACTAGCAGCAAAGAGCAGAGCTGCCACAGAGTCACTGATGAAGAGCTTTGTTAGTGGGGACAATGATGATGATGTTGAGGTCCCTGGTCTAACACCAAAGGCCAGCGCCTGAGACATACAGGTACAGTGTGCTGAATTCATCCTTCGTGCTGCAGGTTGGCTGAATGGTCTGTCTGGCTGTGTCGAGAAAGAACTGACAATGAAAGGACCTACTATGGTGTCTCTCCCATCTGACAGTGAGCCTCTCCCACCTAGTGAGATCACTGTGGCCCTTCTGAAAGAATGGAGGAAGCAATTACATGTGCAAGAGAAACCAGTATCCCAGAGCTGTCGAAATGCTCTTGATCCCAGGCAGCAGGCTGCAGTGTCTCCTTCTGTTTCTGATGGCCTCCACAGATGAACCCCCTCACTGGTTTGCCCAATAGCTCATCTGTGTGCCATCCTTCCACTTCCAAACATGGAGCAGAACCAACACTCACTAATGCGTCCACTCCAGAGGATATCATGCAGCACTTCGAAAATCACTTTGGGTTGAACAGAAAGCAGAAGACCTGTTTCAGGATAATCTGTGAGTGGTTCATCAGTAAACACGTCCAGAAAAAGGACAATCTGCCCCCGCTGTCAATGGTCATGACTGGCCCTGGTGGGACAGGCAAGACATATGCCATCAATGCAGTTAAAGCTGTAATGGCCCACTATGGATGTGAGCACCAGATTCGATACCTAGCACCCACTGGTTCCACAGCATCACTGATTGATGGAATGACAATTCACAAAGGGTTAGGAATCAAAATCAAGACAAATCACAATGGCAAATAGAATCGACAGCCTGGCGAGAGTTCCAATGATTACACTGTCCTCATCAGTGTACAGAGCAGAACACAATTGCAAGATGAATGGTGTTTTGTCGAGATTGTTTCATTGACGAGTCATCCATGTTGAGTTTGCAGCTAATCTGCGAGATGGACCACGTGTTGCTCTACGTGAAAGAGAGACCAGATGTGTACTTTGGTGGTGTTGCCATCGTATATGCTGGTGATTTTTTTCAATTTCCACCTGTAGGGGGTTCACCCTTGTTCACACCAGTGTCTTCGCTTGCCACTCAGACAGAGCAGGAGATCCTCAAACGTTTGGGCAGACTAGCATGGAAATCAGTCAACACAGTTGTCACCTTGACAGAACAACAGCGAATGAAGACAGACCCTGAGTTTGGAGCAGCTGTTCAATGCTTGCGTGTAAGACAATGTATGTATGAAGACGTAGACCTTTTTAACTCCTGTGTTGTTCATTCCTCATGCAACACCCAAGGCATCGACCTGGGCGCGAACCACAACCAACTGGCAGCAGCTATCATGAGTACAAATGCTTCACGGGAGCATCTAAACATGTGTAAGGCTGCAGCAAACTGTGCTACGCATCCCCTAAACCTCGTTGTCTGTGCTGCAAATGATAGACTCAAACAAAGCTTAGGTACTTTGACACGAGAGATACAGCGCCACCTCCTCAGCCTAGACGTGGCTGCGTTCAGCTCAGCTGGTGCCCTTTCCAATTGTGTTTTGTTGTATGTCGGTATGCCAGTCGTCCTTCGGTCCAGAAACCTGTCCACAGACCTCGGCATCACTAATGGGTCTCAGGGCATAGTGTGTAAGATTTATACAGCACAGTGTGCTGAAGGATTTACATACTGTACCTGCGCTCTTGTTGACTTTACAGGCAGTCGAGTCGGAATCCCTGGTTTGCCAGACAGAACGTTCCCCATCACCCCCATTTCATGGACGTTTGCTACCCTAGCACCTGGGTCAAAGGATGCATTGTCCAGGCTGCGTGTTACACGTGAACAGTTGCCCATCCAGCCCGTATTTGTTGTGACAGGCCACTCTGCCCAAGGCAAAACTCTTCCGAAGGTCATTGTGAATCTGCATGAGGGGGGACTCGGAGCATACGTAGCAGCTTCCCGCGCACGTACACATGAAGGTTTGTGTCTCATGGAACTGGTCACACTGGACCAGTTGAACAAGCCACTGCCATATGATTTATTGTTAGAGGTGAGACACTTTGAGGCACTGGAGCATAACACCTACATGAGTCTTGGCCTTTTGGAAGGCGATCCCGTCAGTGTCCCAGACCCTGAATCTGAACGTGAATTTCGGCCAGCAAATTTGAGGGCTAAATTTGATGTAGGTGTACCCATTCAGGCTGATCGGAAGTGCCGTGCACTTAGGGCACCAGGAGGAGCCTCACAGGCTCCTCAAAAGGTCATCAAATACACTGCGGGTCCATGTGCAGCCCGCACCACAGTCCCTGAGCAGATTGCCCTTGATGTAGCCACGGCTGGGTGCAGATGGTCTCCCTCAGACTGGTCATGTGTGTATGACTGCACCTTCATGGTTCTCTTGTACATATACCAATCTGCAGGAGAGGCATGGAGGCAACATTGGCGCTCCTCCAATGTCATTGCAAGCGGGCTTGCCACTTCATATGACATGATTACCTCATCCAGCAAGCTCATGCAATCAGCAGCTGCCTTTGATGACCATTGAGATCATTTCAGGGACTCCCTCACCACCTTGGACTCCAATGCGTTTCCGCGACATGAGATGTGTGGTGCATCTGCGTCCTGCATCCTACAAGTCATAAATGCGGAGGACGCCTATGACCCCCAATATACCATGCAGTGCGAAAATGCATGCCCGCATCCAACCACACCCACATGGATTGGGCAATCGAGCCAGGCACTCCCTACTGTGGGCAACTACAATGCTTGGGTGAAACTTGTGGCGGGTGCACTTACTGGGTCTTCTGAGGCATCTTTGGTGTCTAGCCAGACCTGGGTGAGAATGTTCCTGCAAGCAGAACGCAACAGAATTACTCAGGCTCAGGAGGCCTTACCCTCTTGCCCAGCATGCACTGGGGTAATGCAACCGTGCGTCTTCTACCAGCACCCACCACAGCTACTGATGTTAGAAGTGGTACCAATGTCCCATCCAGCACTGTTTCCATCTCCCAAACTGTTAATTCTGTTGATGACAACTGATGTTGAGTATGTCCTTCATGGAATCATCTACTTGGGCAACTACCACTTCAGTGCCCATTTAGTGGACAGAGGGGATGGTGTCTGGCAATATGATGGACGTATCAACGGCGGTTTGCCTGCTGTGGACCTCCCTGCATCACACTGTGTAGCAACCAACTTGTTCACCTCCTCTTCATTGCTGAATGTTCATGGAACCAATGGATCGCACCTCCTTGTATATGCTTTGTGAGAACATTGATGTCATTCGGTGTGGTGCGCAGTGCTGCATTTTGCTTCCATGTGTTTTGGATGACTAACCATTGTTTTGCCAGCCCTCGTCACAGCTACTAGTATTGCCTCAACACTTGTACAGAATGAATCTCAATTGAAGGAGGTGCACGCTCTCATATCTGCTCTGGAAGCCCGTGAGCCCTGAATAATTATGGCATCTCCTGGTAATCATCCTCATCAATCCCATCATCTTCCAAAACCCACTCCCCTACTGCATCAACGTCTGCATTGACACCTTCTACGTCTCTTTCTCCATCTGGACCTTCACATTCTCCACCACAACTATCAACCATACCAACACTCCCATTTATGTCTTTTGAAGCCAATCTTACCCTTGGGGCTCCGCTGCGCATTATGGTGCCAAGGTCTCCTGGAAGAAGTGTACCTCCTGCTCTGATACTGTGTACACCAATGAGAGAGCTTCCGCCTACGCCTCCTGTGTACCTGTGCTGCCGGATGATTCGTTGGGTGTGAATGTTTATCGCCTAGGAAGACTCCACACCCTGCCCCACCTCACAACATCTGGCTTAGCATTTAACCCCATTGCACAAACATTGTCACATGCACACCTTTACCGCAAATATCATTGGGTTATTTATCCTTTTCCTCCTATGGCTTGTCGGCACTGCCATTGTTACAGTATGTCACTCCACCCGCTCCCTCTGTATGATTCATCATACTCACACGCTGGGGCGTAGCACACTCGGGGGAGATATTCAACAGGGACTACATGTTTCTTGTCAATGTGTTGGGCATGGAGCCTTTCACCGTTCGGGATACTCACGAGTCGCTGTTGTCCCTAGTAACACCCACCAGGACGTGCACCACCCCAATCTTATCCTGTCAGAGTTAATTGTCCAACAGGTACACAACACCTGAACCTATAAAAGCTGTGAATGATGGTTGTTTGGGTGACACCATGCATTCTTCAGCTTTATGTTTACGTGACAACAGTGAGGGTCTGGCTGAGTTGGATCTCAGACAAACCTCAGTATCTCAGCTTCACCCGATTGTTGTCACACCGCCGTTCTGGAGGCTGTTCATGTAGATCCGGAAGGATACACAATAAAGATCCTTTCGGGGACAGCGGAGATGGTTGAAGATTGGTGTCTGTGTGCTTGCCACGAGGAGCAGGTAAGTGTTGTATCTTAAATGAGCTTGACAATGACTGACATGGCAATGCAGAACAATGAGGAGGCTGTGTTGACTGCTAGACACCTTACTATATTGTGTGCCATTGCCCACCTGCAGTACAACACGCCGTATGGTGCTTGGGCTTCTGAAGTACAAGACCGTGTTTTTGAGACCATTGAGATCACACAAGATCAATATATGTGAGTGCATGTGTCTCACAGGTGTGCTGTGCTGATGGAGGGTGCCTGGAAGCATGGATATGCAGACACTTCTGGACTCCGCATATGTTGTATCTCCTCTGGATGACGGCTGATTGGTGCTGACTCCTGACACCGACACTTTGTGCATGCAGAGAGCACCAGCTGAAAGAACATGGGACGGACACCCGGATCACATGATTATCTGCAAGTAGATATTGTAGTCTACCTAATCTGACTTGGACCTGTCGCCATGAACGATGTCCACATACTCAAATGAAACAGCACGAATGAAAAGCTTCCCTTTTCAACAACACCAAACAAAGACCTATTCCAGTTGGGTCTGTGTCAATGATGTCTAATGGTTTCATGGGTATTCTTTTATGGACCCTATCAGAGCTACCGATTGGCGCCTGTCAGGCAATCATGTTTGTCGATACACAGACAGTGGTCCCTAACAACCGTGCTTGCTTGCCCTCCACTTTTATCTACAGCAGTCTTCATAGATTTCGGTGATATGGAGTACAGATACCCAGAAGCAGATATGTGCACCTCGGTAAATGTGGCCCAGGCAAGCCAGTGTTATTTGTGGCATTGCCTTTGCACTCAGAGCGTGTTAGATCCAACAGATCCTCCAACGGACCGGAACCATCAACCTCTTCCGCTTCATCATAAATCCTAATGACTTCACACAATCTGTCGAAAACCTCTTTTGCCTTTCATTTCTGTTTCAGGATGGGCTTTGCGCCCTGTGGGTGGATGGCAGAGGGGAGCCTGTTATACGTAAGTTGTTTGTCGAACCTCCAGATAGCACTGAATGTATGTAGAGAGTTGTTGTTCCCCAACACCACACCACCATACTTCAGGGATGGTGCGTCACCAGATCATCATGGAATTTGACATGGCCACTTGGAGTGTTCGTCACTTACAACTGATTGCCTTGCAATGAACACTCACAGCGGTAGGCAGAAGGCTATTGATGTATTCAACATTACTGAGGCAATGATCCCGCATCGGGCAGTGGCCAACAACAGTGTCTGTAGTACTGTAGTGGAATAAATTTGCAGGCTCTGGGAGACTTTCCTTGTGTGGCCTCAGGTGGGTGATGGTTCTGTATGCTGTAATTGACAGCATTGAGGGGACAAACCCACAAAAAAAAATTGCAGGGGCAGTGATCTGACACCTGGCGCTTGACGCAGATCCTTGGTCTCAGATGTTATGTTGCAATGCCCATCCACATTTGCTGTCAGTCGATCAGCAGGGGTTGTGGGGCGAGTTCTACCTGTCATACCCTATCACATGTCTCACCCACACGACAGCAGAGAGGGTCTGCCACACTCGCATTAGTCAAGCACAGAGACTGCACAAAAGCCACTTCTTGCTAAACTGCCTTGCACCGAGACCGCCCCTTCTGCCCACCCCACCAAAGTCTACCACTCCTCCGTGTAAACAAAGATGATAACACCCTCTGTAGCAGAGCTTATAGACCTTTTCGACGCTGAGGGGGCGTTCATTTTCGGTAGGGTGACACTTGGGCCTTGTGCTCCTGAGCTGATTGGGTCTAGTTGAACGCCACAAAACGGAGAAACCCACGTTCCATGTCGAAAACGCGAGCAGCATTAGAGAGGCAGATCATCACTTTCCTACCAAGCCAAACATGAGTGCACTAATAGCGCCGGATCTGCTGTATGACATGCCCGAGATGCTGACAAGTATGTCTTAGTTCAGAACTCCATGATGCCACTGACGCTAAACTTCACAAGACATGGTACACAGCTTGGCCAATGATGTCAGTGTTGCAATTGTGTACACCTACACCAAAGATCTTGTGAACCACCTCATTGCAGAGGCAAAGAAACTTGATGATGTGCTGTACTTCGCAGGCAGGGGCCACCTCATGAGTGTCATCATGGGCAATGCGGCTGCCATGGCTGGAGCAGCAAGTGGTGCATAGACTTATGACAAGCTTGGACGTGAAAGGTGGATGGGTGGAGAATGTATTGATTAGATACCAGTTGTACTCTACCCCCTGGTGTCACTGCTTTGAATGTATGGCTTCCACCACACACATTTTAGGCATGATAAGTGAGACCAGCTGCGCAGGGTTCGCCCACTGTCACGCACCAAAGTGTTTGGTAGCGAGAACATGGCTTTTTCATTTTAATATTCATTTCCCATATCACTC
>QFEN01001207.1:3358-17059 GCA_003316125.1 Auricularia polytricha
ATCCTGAGGCACATGTCAGCATCGTGCAGGAGCGTACCGAATTTAAAATTTACCTATGCGAACGATGGGTCTCCATCTCAAAGCTTCCAACAAGAACGCATGCAATTGAGGGAGCGAGTTTGAGTCTTCAAATGTCGGCGCTACCACGAAAATTTTAAAATCAAGATCTTTCTACCTTTATGGCATTACCTCTGTCCGACCCGATAATCATATCGAGCTCTTCATGCACCTTCGCCTGAGCCAGTGGGTGGCACGCCGCAGCCATAACAATTGCCGTAATTCCAACAGCGGTCTGAACCAAAAATTAGTAAGTTCGTGGAGATAAATGAATTGTATGACTTGCCGTATCAGATCCCGCCCCAAAGAGTGTTCCAGCGAGATAGGACATCTCATCTGGAGAGAGTTGGTGTTCTTCGGTGCTCTCCAATAGTGTCTTGGTGAAAGAGGGGCCAGCTTTGTTTTGATCCTGAGCACAATACGGTGTCAGCGACGTACGTTTATCGGAATAGAGAGCGCCTCACCACTTCGTTCTTAACGCGCCGTACCTGATGCCTGTATAGGTCTAGCTCCTCATGATGCCACCTATGAAGTTGTTTTCCATAACCAGGCAAGTAGCGCAAAAGGGGTACGCGATCGACGAGATAAGCTCCAGGGCGAATTGTGACCTGGAAATGTTCGACGACTTTGTGGATACGGATAACTTCGGGATCAGTGTTGGCAGTAGGCACAGACTTTCCATAAGTCACCCGGAGAATGACTGATGCTGCATACCTTGAGGCACCTGAAGTATCTATGAAAGGATCACAAAAGGGATTGGTGATGACGCACCGCTGTGCGTGCTTCTGGTGGTTCTTCGGGTCATTCAGCATATCCAATATGAAATCCATCGCTTGCTCGCGCTGCATATCTTGGTATTCCTCTGCCACCTTGGGCTGTAAATGGGTATGTACTGCTTTTCGGAGGCGCCGGAAGAGATCTCCGGAACGAGAAAGAACTATGCGCATTCCATTTGAGAGCATCTCACCCGCGGCAACGGTCCGAGGTCGATCTACCAGTGATACGCCTTCTTTCTCCATGATGTCCGTGGCTGCCTGGTAAGGGGGTCGATGTCTGGTCAATATCGAAAGAAGCTCAAGCTATGGACAGTATACCTCCATGCTGCCAAGAACAATTATAACTTGGCTACCTTGCCGAAATGACACAATCGGCCCATACTCTCGAACCAAGTCTGTGAGCGCATAGGCAATACTGAGTGGACGATCTGCATCAGTCTCTAATATCTCGGATAATGCTGCCAAAACTCACTTCACAGCAGGCAGAGCGTTGTTCCAGAACCAACGGGCGGGAGGTCCAGGTGGAAGCGGGATGTTGTTCCTACCTGATAACGAGGATTTCTTGTATGACACGACGAGTACCGCCACGACTGCAACGACACCAGCGGCATAACTGGTGCTCATGATGTTTAGTGGGCTGGAAATTCAATATCTTGATCAACGTAGAATCACGGTGTTCTGATAAACCGTGCCTGTCGAACATCTTATAATACCTGCCACTCCGCAGATTACCCGACGCCCCCTTAAAATACATTACCACGGTGACACGGCATGACGAGGCTCGGTTTCTCTAAGACGGGAATCGAAATCCGCAAAAACGCTGACACGAGTAGAATCACTAATCACTTTCTGACCTGATGGTGAGGACAAATGCGGTCCGGGACCCCTTTAGAAGGTTAGGCTGAGAGTAGTAGCATGGTCAGCTACGATAATACAATGATACGCTCACTATTTCAGCTTTCTCCGGAATAAAAATCAGCCAACTTAACATTAATCCGACATGTTCGGCCCAAGTGCTATTGCCACGCTGCGCCCAGGTGTTGGTAGAGAGATATTCCAATTTACAGACGCCAGAGGAGTTCCCTTTATCATTGCCAGTGATACGTTCTTCAGGGAAGTCAGCCGAGCGCTGGGTAATGTTTGAGCCGTGAAGAGTCTCCAGGCGTGAGGGCGTTAGGGCTTCCACCAATAGCCGTCATGTCGCAGGAAATGAAGACAGAGATTAACAAAGGTAGACTTGTCTTAGAACCTCGTATCCTTCTCCGACCTCGAGATCCAGCAAGTGGGTCGTGATGCAAATGAGGGGGTCCCAACGACTCCCCGCACCCTGACAACGTCTTAACAAAAATTGTGTTTTCTACCAACCCCGGGTCCTCCGCCATGGCAATTCGTGATAGCAAGTAAGTAGTGCAGAGATTTGTCAAGGTCCAGCTTGAATGTGACATCGACATCGATGAGAATGGCAACTCACTTAGTTGCTGCTAATTTACGTAACACACTGGCTGGTCCTTTCTATACCTCATGAGTTTACAGTCAGCCTTGGAACGATTAGCTACGTACCGTGCCAACAACACTCGCGCTTCGCAAGATATCTTCCGCAATGGACTTCTAGTCCTTCAGAAAAGTGGTTTCAAAAAATTGGGAGACGATGGTACATTTTATCGCTGTCTGCACCTGTCATTTGAACTCAAGTCACTGCGGTGTTCCTTCAGGCTGGACATCCCTAGAACAATTGACATTGGCCTCAATTGACGTCGGACGACTTGATATAGCAGACGTACGTCCTTTTTCCCTTTTCTAAGTACTTCGCTCGCCAACTCAAACTCATTTCTGTAAAGCAATGCCTCCAGCTCATTGCCGACAAATTCCCCAACTCCCCACGCGTTGACTGTCTCATAGGTATCCGAATGGAAGCTACAGAGCCTCCAGAAACAGCCCTAAAATACTACGCCGACATCCTTGAAGCCGACTCTGCCAATGCTGTACGTGCTTTTCTCGCATAACGTGTCTTTTGTGCGCTTACTCGCACTACAGGCAATCTGGAAGCGGCGTATATCGGTCCTGAGGAGAACAGGAAAGGTAGAGAAGGCTGTGAATGAACTCGTGCAATTCTTGGATACGTTCTATACAGACGTCGAAGGGTGGTTAGAACTCGCAGACATCTATGCGTCGTGTAATCAGTGCGTTCCATTCCATTCATATCATCACATGTCTTATCCACTGTTCACTCGCACAGATATGATCACTCCCTCCAGGCGCTCTCACATGTTCTGCTTCTAACGCCCCAGAACCCCTTCTATGTTCTCCAAGCCGCTGAAACAGCCTACACCTCCGAAGACTTTCCCCTCGCCATCAAGATGTTCCTCACCGTCGTCGACATGACCGACGCCGACGATTCAGAACAACTCTTGCAAGAATCCACACCGCTTGGGATCACTGTGCGGGCGTGGTTCGGCGTGAAACTTGTGCGTTCTTTTCCTCGCGTGGGCTGTTTGTCGAGTTGAACATCGAAAAAATACAGTGTACTCGTCGGTTAGCGCAAACTGCGAACCTGAAGTCTCTATCGAATACGAGTCCACCGAAGAACATGGGATTATTAGATGAGCTGGCTACGGAGCGGCTTCGAGTTGCGTACTCGAGTTCGGGTCAGAAGGGTGAGATTGCGAAAGGGAGACAGGAGGTTTTTGCTTGGGTCGCGACTCCCCTTGCGTGGGCATGAAGTTTGTTCGTCATTTTTTCTCGAGCTATCGTCCAGTCTCATCCTGTTTACACACATGAGCGCCTGAGCCACCGACGTGCTGTTTTTTGAGTAATTTATAGATTGCGTTGTTCGTCAACGCGAGCCTCGCCTGTACGGTAAAGTTGTAATCTCAAACCCAACTTGAGCAGGATGCTTCTAGACTCCCATTTTTCATGGCACTGAGCAGTAACAGCAATCAAAGGAAGGACCAAGTGATTGGGTAACAATGAGCTCAAGAGCAGACCTGATGCGCATCACGATCCTGTTGCGCACCACCACCCGTTTATTCGTCTTCTTTTTCGTAATCATGAAAAATATGCTCATATCTAATCTCTTGGGACCGTCCTTCCGGTTCCCCCGCGGCACCATGGTAGAGCGCTCCGCCTGAGACGCGCGCCTCTCGAAATATGGGAGCAGAAGCGCACCCTTGGGTACAGCGCGTAGCACGAATGCGGGGCAGGAGAAATGCGGAAATGCGTGGGCTTTCCACCGGGTGGCGGGGTGCGTTAGGTCAACGGTGCGGGAGGGTTTGTAAGGCGCCGTACCAAGGATAAGTAATGGAAGAGGGGAGCCAGGTGTTACATTGCGACACTGCAAAGAAACTAAATGACATGATGTGATGTGAAAGAGAGAGGACGCACGTTGATTGAACGAAGACATGGAGCTTTGGGCAATCTGGAGAGGTCAATACATTTGTGCATGTAGCTCGCCAGGTTTCACGATGACAATTGCAATTCACTGTGCTAGTGCTTGGCTAGCCTGAGCGTAGAATAGCCTCAAGTACACAATGTTCATATAACATAATATGGATGGTTTTCGGCTTGCCCATGTCGGAAAAACGCCAAATACCGTATCAGGCCTGGCATAAGCTGGCGCAACCTGGCGCAATCTGACGATCTGGCCAGAGCTGGCCAGGCGCCTATGAAGGTCGTGCGTGGAGAAATCAGGTCGTGCCAGGCGCCTATGAAGTTGCGAGGAAATAGCCCTGTCTTGGATGGCCTTCTGAGAGTGTCTAAGATGGCCTTTCGAGGGTATGCGAGGTAAGTTAATTTTGCATGGCCGACGAGGCTTGCAAGAGATTACGAGGTCTTACTAGATCACTCGAGGCTTGTATACATTAGAAGGCCCCACGAGATCACGCAAGGTATTTTACCCAAGAGGCAATGCATTAGTGTAGTACTACTGGTATCAAAAAATACATGAGTTGAACGAAGTCCGCGCAGTAAAGTCCAGAGCAGCAGCAATAAAGTTCGAGTCCTAGTAACCGTTCTTTCGTCGACCGGAGGTTCTTCGAGGGGCATTTGGAGCCATGGTGACTTTCTTCTTTCCTTTTTGCTTCGAGGGAGCAAGGGGGGCATCAAAAAGTCTTGCAGCTTGTGGGGGTAAGTCATCGTCGTTGTCAGTCAGTTGTGACAGCGGGGATGAGGGGCGTGGACTCGGCGCTGGCGCTGGCCGGGACTGCTAGCCATGATGTCAGCAAAGTGAAAAAAAGATCCTGGTGACATACCCCAGTCATACCCGACTGCTCAGTCACGAGCTCGCTCACTGAATCCTCGTGCTCATGAACAGTGCGACGAGGTTTCGGCTTGGGTTTCGGCTTTGGACGTGGGTTCTTGCGGGAGCTGGATGAAATGGAATTGATAAGGTTGTCGGTGCTGGTGTCACTGGAGGAATTTTTGTGCTTGCGTTCACTAGGCCTTGATCGTTCTGGTGACCGTGGCTGTTTGTTCTTGCATTTTGCAAGTTTCACAGGCTTCGGAGAGGATCCAACGGAAGAAACGGTAGTGCTACGTACATATATTGAATGCGAATCAAGGGGATCAGAGGAGCTTGACAATGTGCCAGGATGACGGCGCGAAGACAATGCGCACAATTTCATGTTGATGTGTCACGTGAGTGTTCAATTTCGTATGACCGGCCAAAATTCAACTTCATTTGATTTACTACATCTATGTACGAATGTACGACTTGTTCAGCTCCGGACTGGAGGCAATACATATAGTGCGGCTTGGAAGCTAGCACGGATGCCAATGGTCCGGGTGTAGCAAGTTGTACTAGTACTGTGAGATGTACAAGTTCTCCGGGTTGCCCCCCCAAGAAAAAATTCGGACTCGCGAACCATCGAAATACCTGCACTCTGCCAGATGGTACTCTCGCATCAAGTCTAATAGCGTGGAGCATGCAGATTTGCCTGCTCCGAACACTTGCCTTGTTCTTGTTTTGGGCGCCCTCATAATTGTTGGCACCTTGCAGGTGCGAACTCCTAACCCTAACCCTAAGCTTGCTCAATGGCTGCAGCCCGTGCTTTCTCTCGTGTTGCTCCTGCTATCGCAAATGCTCGTACACGTCCTTCACTGGCTTGTCTGTCCAGGCTCGCAACCCCATGCCGTCAAAGAGATATGCGCTCCCCATTCTCTCATGGCAGCCAGGACCTTCCATTACCCCTTCTAAGCGATCCTTGGACAAACGTGCCCCCTCCCCACTTTACATTGCTCGCGAGGCTAGTCCATTACAACGTCTCGCAGCTCGTCAGGCCACTCCTAGACTGTCAGCTCGACAGTTGGCGGCTTCACCGCATCATGTAAATGCCTGTGCTCCTGCACCAGCCCCGTCCAAAAAAAGTAGGCGGCTAAGTACAGCATGTCAATATTAATTTCCTGCCCTCAGAAACATGTCTCCATCGATAGTATCATTAAGATATTCGCGCCCATCCTTCGTACCAAATGCTTTGACCATGTGGACTCCTCGAACAAGATATCTGATCATTACTAAGTCGTACCTTTGTACCTGCTCAAATACATGCATACCCTCCCACACCGTCTTTGGCTTCCACAGTGTTCGCTTGTAAGAATGAACAAGAGCGATGTCAACTGGGCCGCGGCTTGTCATGCACCTGACAAGCATGCGCAGTCGTACTGGCGATAGCATTTTGGAGTCGGTGTTTACGAGTGCGCAATCATATCGAGCGTGACTGTGAAAGTCAGGATTACATCGCAGAATGTCTCGTCCTTCCTTCCAATCCTCCAGGGATTGATATGTCAAGTAGAGACATTGAAATACTCGAACCTCATAGAATGCGGTCACCGTCAGTTATAGTTCAGACTCGAAGCCAAACTTACATACCTCGAGATGGCTGTCCTCCACACAATCTGGTGAGATATTCTTCCTCAGAAAATTAAACAAAGTGTTCTGAAACTCCGTAGCCTCATTTACAAATCCACGAGCAACAAGCTCATCTGCTAATCCCTTAGCATCCGTGATCCCGGCAGCTGGTGATCCAAGGATCCAGTGTTCGTTGGACCTTTCCAGTGCGCCGTGGGTCTGGGTTGCATTTGAACCGGATTGAACTTCGTCGGATCCAATCATCTTCGCTAGCGTGCTTTTGTGTTGGCTTGCATTGTCTATAAGCATGTGAATCCGTGCTACTGCTTCTAGATTTTCATCAATCCTAGCCATCTGATGAACCATCAGCGTGTTTTCGGTATTTATGAGGGCAGACTGGGCAGTAAGCGCACCTGAGGTTCGGTGTTCTTACAGTTAGTTTGTTTGTATGCCTCTTGAACCTCTTGATGGAAACCTTCACCAACACGAGTATCGTAGTTATCGAGTGTGCCCTTCTGCCTGATATCCGGGATGATATGGGTGGTCAAGTGTTGTTTGAGGAAATCGAAGTTTTTCTTGTACTGCGTGGAGACGTGCTTTTGAATGCCAAAGATTAAGTCAGAAATGGGACCGCAGTCATGAAACAAATAGTCCACATACTGAACAGTAATCCATGTAAGTCTTGATATATCCTTGCAGTCGTTGGATACGATCTTCAGTCATGCACCTCATCTGGATCATTGTGCGAATTTGAGCATATGCACGGAGACAGTTTACGAGCACCGAGTTTTTAGGCAAAAGTTGCACTATGCAAGGTAGAAGGCACTGCAAAGCAGCAATATATAATGTGAGTGAACAACAGTCTAATCATTCATGAAATACGTACTCTCAAAATATCAAAGTAGGCTGTGCCATCCGCATACTCAATTGTCGTGACATTGAGGAAATGTTTGAGGTTCGACCACCTGTCAACACCACGCATGCTGAGTAACGAAAGTCAAGTCCTGTGTCAGTGAGTCGCCAAATACTACGTGTTCATTGTTTGGACTTACTTGATGGTAAGTTGACCCTTGACGTTCAAATCTTCTAGGACGCTGAGCAGCAGCCGCCACAGATGCTTTCCGAACTTGCCGAGATCATCGGCGTGTAGTTTGTCATAGGAAATTGCTAGGTATGGGTCCGAATGAGGGAGGGACCAAAAAAAATTCTGTGCGAGCTTATTGTGACTTGATTCAAAATGTTAATCAAAAACACCTACAACATTTTTGTGAAGCCCCTTCTGCTGTAATATTCGCTCAGACCCGGATTTGGTTTGGCACTCCATGGCGTCGTGGTAAGCTTGCATCATGCCTTCAACGGTCCGTGGCTCAAACACACTGGCCAAATTATGTTGACTGCAGTTATGGACGAGACACTTCGGACACGGATAATCTGCAAGACCTGCACGAGTCGATGTTAATGCCCAGCCCTCCTCACTATCAAGTGACGCAATTGGAATTCCAGGATATATTACCCGTCGTACTTGATCACCACATTTCATTGCCTCTCCGCAACGTCCACGAGAGCGGAGAGAGCCAAAAACAACAGCGAGAACTTTGTGATACACTTCGCGCTTGAAGCATGCAAATGCAATTTTCCCTGCGCTGTTACGATCTGATGGGTCACTTGGATCATGTATCTGAGTAATGGTTAGTGGGCTTGAGTTGCGGCGAGGGTTTATGTTGTCCCTCACCACAGGCATATAACCAATGAGGATTCCTCCTCCGTTGCCTGAGCCGTTTCGTATTGCTCGGGGAAGAAATGCAGGACGTAAGAGCATCGGGTGCTTGCGGACACGTTTTGTTATCATGCCTTTGTCGAGCCAAAAAATTGCAGGGAGGAAGCAATGGGGTAGCCCATGTACATTCGGCAAGGTGTCCTGATTATAATCATAGGCACGCGATAATTAATTTGATTCAGCGCAAAGACTCAATTTGAAGATGATTGAGAGGGTGTACCTGAATGTCCCACCAAAGAGTTCCTGTGTTAATGTCGTCATAAATAGCAACTTCCTTCCCATCTTCACAAAGATACTTTCGAACGGGGTACCAGTTTATCTCTTGAGACAGTGTTGGATCGGTGATCCAGCTTTGATAGACTTCCCAAGGGTCACGATACGGAAACTTGAAGGTGAATGTTTGCTCGTCATATTCAGCTGAGACAGTGCCTTCCTGGAACTTTGAAGCGGTGTGAATTGAGAGTTCAATGTAGATTAGCATACTGACTTGAACAACATATGCACGAGCAGCCATCAGCACCCGCTCCATGTCTTTATGATTCCTCAAGGTAATCCTGCTTCCTATTGCCCATCCGTTATGCATGCCTTGAAGCTGAGCATCAATGTTTGCTTTGCTTAAACGACTCCTCACAGCAATTTCAGTGTACTCGAAATCTTGTAAATTTCGGAACGGAGCCCAGGGTAGTGATTCAGCTGTAGATTTAGGAAGATGCAGTCCCGAAGATTCCGGTGGTGGTTCCTCTGGTAATTGACTATCAGCATCAGACTCGAGAGCGATGATAGTGGGATCTGAAATGTTTGTATGCGGATGGTGTATGATTTTGATATGCAGTGCCTGATTCAACTTAGATGTGGGCATGGGCGTTTGTGGGGGTGATACGTCCATAGGCTGACACTCTGAATTTTCAAGGACTACAACGGTAACGGGTTATATTGTCCATCGATGGGCCAGTAATGTCTGACGGTCTCAACTCACTGTCAGGCTGAGCAGAGGGTGTGTGTTGATGCTCCATTCGAATATTCTTTTGAGGATGTTGATCCTCACTAGTAGTGTCAATAGCATGTTGCTGCGGCTGCGTGGCAGCATAGAGGCTTATAGCAGCAGATTCAACAACTTCATGCTTGGATTTGCATGCAGAAAAATGGCGTGAAAACCCTCTTGGATCGCGATATTCATGACAATAATTGCAGCAAGGCATGTTGTTTTTGACGTCATGAAGCAATGTGAGGCTAATACTGACTAGTACTGACTCGGACTTGGTATTGTTTACTCAAAAACGTAATTGATGGATTGGTAGCGAGCTCCGCCCAGAGTGACGTGAGTCTTGCGTGTCAATGAGTCTGACCATAGCAAACTTGGAGACTGCAACAATGTCACAACACCGAGCTCAAACTGCTATATCCCACACTGATGAAGATGAACATATTCACTCACCATCTGAGACTGCATCTGGTGACTTGACTTCCGAGATTGAAATTGACTTGAGTATGTCACGCGAGGATCTATACAGGGTGAGTGATCGACCAAAGTACTGCTGGGGGCTTGTTGATCTTGAACCATCCTCTCCGAGTCCAGAATGCCCGAAAGGCACAGTCCAGGGCAATCACTGCAATGGCTAAAGTCAAAGCAAGTCGTCGTAAAGCTGATGAGTTAGCCACCACAGCTACAGGTGCAGATTCAAGCCCAAGAAAACGGCCCAAGTTCACAAGTTCGGAGGTCCAGGAAACCATCAAGACAGTTGAATATTATGGCCGTAAATTTCTCATTACTCACATGCTCTGGCTGCATGGCGATACAAAAGCTAGCTTTGAAACACCCATCGACGACAACTATCACGAATCGGAGCGATTTGAAAATACAGAAACCATGCTTCAGGGCCAGTTACGAGAAATTCAGGAGGTGGTTCCAGAGAAATATTTCGGAGATCTCGGTAGTGACTGGTTTAGACGTGCGGTTCGTGAATTTTTCTCAACTGTTCGGTTTGCTATCATGATCAACTAATTTGATGTATAGTTCCAGGCCGGAATGCAATCTCAAAGGTCAAACACATCAACACGAGTGCGCACTCGATGTGGCGCAATGATTTTTGGATGTACAGAGGCTCAGATTAAGTCGGCAGCATATCGAAAAGAGACATTCGGTTCACTCATTGGCTGGAAGAAAAATGACAAGGGAGAGTGGTACTATGATGCTTGGGATTCAGAGATTTTGCACGGCAGCTGGCAAGGAAAGCATGATATTCACACTGTTTTTTTGAACAAAAGTCTCATGATGGTGAGTGCTTATAACTCGCCTCCTTCGTGTTAAACTTATCGATAAATGATGGCAGGTTATTAGTGGCGTCATACGAGGGCCAGCATCTGTTGTCTCAATGAGTGCGGGAGAGGGTTCGGTTGCATCCCGTAACAACGAAACTCTTGACGTGAAATGGGGGCTTGATCATACCACACCCGGGATGATCGCTGCCGGTGCTGTCCTGGTGAGTTCACATGAAAATTCAAAATAGATACTTCCTGATGATGACAGGCGCGATGGGCCGCTTCCGTTGACACCCTTCTAACAGTTCAAGGGTCTCAGAGCGGAATTAGATGGAAAGAGGACTTTGAAGGCTACTTGCAATATTTGTTCAATGGCCTGAGACTCCGGAAGGCAAGTGTCCTTAACATCTTTCGCCAATGGGACAAGGTGTTGTTCCCATCCTCATCCAGTGGCTTCGGTGGCCGCCAGGCACGCAGTGATAGATGTGCGAAGATGAAGAGTGTCATGGATGCACTGGAGGGCGATGATGAGGTTGAGGAAGACGGACAGGATGATAACCATGAAGATGGGCAACGTCGCTGTGAGGGAGATGATGAACATCGTGAAGAGTAAGGTCCGTGACGTCCATCCGAGACTTTGAAGAGAGCTAAAGGAACTGAGGTGGTGATTCTCACTCAAAGGAGTTTACATGACGGCGATCACAGTGACATGTTATTGATGCGAAGATTCGGATTGATCAGATCATTGTATGATGTATTTGATAGAAGTAATTAATACTATGTGACAATTTGCAATACAGTGTGTTCGCCCACGTCCAAGATCTCTCTTCATCGAAATTTCATCACTCAGGCTGCTACACAACTTCGAGGATGCGTGCTAGGACTGCAATTTGCTCCCGAAGCAATCCAACCATTTCTTCCCCCAACCTGAGATTCCCCGACACTGCAGCTCTATTTGCAGGCTGCAAGGTGACCCGCTGCTTCTTCCAAGGTGGTTTGGCCCGTCGTGGAGAGTTTGTGATAACATCAGCAAAGTGTCGATTCTGAGTGTGCGTAGATTAATTACATTTTTATGCATATTGACAAAGCGAGGAAGACTCACCTCATCAGACTTGAAATCAGCGTTGGAGTCACTTGACAGTGCACGCTTCAAATTGGGCTCTGGGATGATATCAATGGGATGCTTGGAAACATAAAGTGAGTCAGTTTGTAATTTAGTAAAAGACACTGCGCACTGCGCACCTCGTTAGGCACTTCATCTCCTGCTGCAATGCTGTGCGCCTTCGATGACCGTGACCGTGACTTTGCAGACTCATCTAGTGTTTCCTGGGTATTGAGGCCTGGTGGCTGATACTCTGGGTATATCTTGTCATAGATGTAGTTTCCTTCGGAGTCTTCTGGTGCACCTTGGCCATTTGCTGGGAAGCGCAATATGATGCGATGTGAGTCTCCACCTCCAAGAATTTGCTCCGCGCTGTCATTGTAATCAGGGCTACGCGAGCTGTGATCAGAGCTTTTATCTGGATTGTAAGGCATTGCAAAAATGAGTAGTAGCCTAGTAGGTGAGTTTGCTGATGCGACTTGACCAATTTGTGTCTTACATGCAATTACAGCAGCACCACAGTGATATCATTTTGTGGAGCTCATCCTTCATAAGTTCACAGGCGGCTCGGATGTCAGTCAAAGTTCCCTTATATGACGCAAACAGGTGCTGCTGTGATGACTGCGCACCTGTTGTTTCCACACCACCACCACCATCACCACCATAGCAGTGATCTCGTTATTGTAGACGCGAGACGGCTGGTGTACTGGTGGAATACAGGCAAACAACATAGTGAGAGTGATCCTGAACCAAAACTTCGTTATGGTCTGATTTCATCCCATAGGTCGAATCCGGAGACTGGCTTCTCGGGGCTGTGTTCTCAAAGGTATGCTCGTAATTTTCTTCACTTGTACGTTCCTAATACTTTACAGAACGTCTACGTCATACACCAGGGTACATCGAGCTCCAACTCCCCCACCTTCCATGTAATGTGCTGGTTTTCAGCTATGGAAATGAGGGACGCTGTAGCGACTTGTGTGGTATGCGGGCCCGGGGTGTGCAGATTTTTGATTGGAGCCGTTGGAGTTGTGATCTACCGTCTCTGGTAGCGAAGGGAGGTTCTGATGCTGGTACATATTTTTTCAATGTGCAATATTGTTCACCATCACGCTTGTAAATAGGAACATTCAGTACTCAGTACCTATAACCCAACATAGTAGTAGTATAATCAATTGCTTCTCATTTTCATTCGATGAGCCGACAGCGTGATCCAAAAACTAGTGTAAGGAAGCTGAAGTAAATATCATGGCTGATATGTTCTCGACAGATGTCGTCAGTCCAGTATGGCGCGATATTGCACCGTCAGTCTGATACGAAGGTTTCGCCAAGATGGGCAGTGACAGACAGACCATCAAGGATGATCAGGTAATGTCAGGCCCGCCAGGATGGCTTGCCTGGCCACAATGATGAACCCTTACCAGCCCAGATACTCGATAAAGCAGGCTGATGTGCCCTTTTTGATAGCTCAGGTGTGATCAGACCTGCCAGGCTGGCAGCGCTGACTTCTATGAACAGCCTGTCAAAATTTTTTATCAACGGTCAGATGGTCGGTAGCCTGGCAACCTGATACGTCCATATTTGCCCATGCAAGGTAGTTTGGATTTTTCCGACTAATATGAGACAATAAATTATGTTTGGGCGCCAGTCCCCGACATCACTCCACCCAATCTCAATTCCGATTCCTATAAAAGACTCAAGTACTCATGACTCGCTTATTGGCAGACGAATCTCCGATCATAACTGCAAAATCCCTGCTCTGGAGAGTCGGCGATAGTGCCACATAGGTATGAAACAACAAATTATGTTTCTCAGTAATATGCATGATGCTGCACGGAAAGCCAAGCCCGTCAAGTTGTCCAATTTCAAGCCAGGAATAGCGGACGCGATT
>QFEN01001209.1:6989-30321 GCA_003316125.1 Auricularia polytricha
ACAAAGGTGCATGTGTATATGCATGGAAAAACACAAATCCAAAGTCACGAGTCTTGTCGGAAAAATGCATATGCATGTCAAAAGATGAGATGATGATGTGAGTCGTCGCGGGGGTCGTCAAAAGTAAGTGGTTGGAACATGACAAGGAAATAAAAGGAAATAGAAAGAAAAAATGAGGCTGGAAAACAACGCCGAACGCTGGAAAACGACACTGCAAACAACGCCGAAAAACAACGAAACGCCGACGCCGAAAGGAGGGAAAGAAAAAAAACCTAAATGAAACTCTTCCTCTTCCTCTTCTTCTCCTCCTTCTTCGACAAAACAACCTCAACCGGTGGCTCATCCACGCTCTCCCTCGCACTTCCACCAGCAGGAGGCGTAGACACGTTCCCACCTACACCACTCCCACTTCCACTCGACACCGTATCCCGCACACTCGTATCCCGCCTTAACACCCCAGGCAATTTCGGCGCTTTCCCACTCAAACTGATCTTCCTCGCAAGCCTCTGGATATTATGCGTCGAAAGTGCCCGTCGCGGCTCAGGCGAGCCCGTCCGTGGAGGCGTAGCCGTCTTCGGATCAAACGTCACGCTCGCACCTTGGACATGGGCGCTTGCACCCTGCATGTGCGCAGGTATCGCAGACCGCTCGGGGTGGCTCTGGATCGAGCGCGAGTCGGAATTGGACGCAGTTGTCGGGAATGCTTGTGGGGCGTCGTACGAGGTGGGGAATGAGATGGGTGATGGGGCGTGTACGGGTATGTCGGGTTTGGACGGGAGGGATGTCGCGATAACTTGCGGGGAATCAACGGCGACTGCTGTGCTCCGCGTGTCGGACTCGGGGATGTCTACAACAGGTACGTCGTCGTCGTCGACATCGTATCCAGCTGTCCCTTTAGGATCTTCAGACGCACTGATCTGGTCTGCCCACATGGATGCAAAGAGGGTGTTGAGTTCAAGAAGCTCCCTATGTGAGCCCTGTTCAACGATCCGTCCGTCCTTGAGAACCATAATCCTTCACACAACATCAAATCAGTACCGCGTGGGGCAAGAAAAGAAAACCACCCACAAATCAGCCCCCTTAATCGTACTCAACCGATGCGCAATACTCAAACAGCTTCTCCCATCAACAAGCCTCCCAAGCGCACCCTCCATCACCCCCCTCTCCGTCGCACTATCCAACGCACTCGTCGCCTCATCCAAAAGCAGCACCCTCGGGTTCTTCACCATAGTCCGCGCAATCGCCACACGCTGCTTCTCACCCCCACTCAGCCTCACCCCCCTCTCCCCAACCTTTGTCTCATACCCCTCCGGGAAACTCATGATCCGGTCGTGCATCTGCGCAGCCTGCGCGCTCGCGATGATCGTGCTCTCAGGCGGAGGCGTCGTAGACGGCTGCCCATACGCGATGTTGTACCCGATGCTCGCGTTGAACAGCACAGGGTCTTGCGGGACAACCCCAATCGCACGACGCAGGCTTGAGAGCGTCACTGTCCGGATATCTTGCCCGTCGATCAGGATACGGCCTTGGCCAGGTTGGAGATCATAGAAGCGGTAGAGGAGCCGTAGGAGCGTGCTTTTGCCCGCGCCGGACTCGCCGACGAGCGCTACGCGGCCGCCGCGGGGGACTTTGAAGGAGATGTCGTGCAGTGCGGAGGTTTGGTCGTCGTAGGAGAAGGAGACGTTTTCTAAGGGGTGATTAGGATGGGTGTGTTCGGGGAGGGAGGGGTACGTACCGAATTCTACTTCGCCATTTGAGACTACCAATTCCTTGGCATCAGGTGCATCGACCACTTCAGTCGGTTCGGCGAGGAGGTGTAGGAGTTTCTCGGTGTCGATGAGGCTTTGGTTGATTGCGCGGTATACGCCACCGAGGTTTGAGAGGGGGAAGTAGAGCTAGGATGACTCGTCAGCTCTCTGCCGTAGGACGACACGCGATAGTACCCACCTGCGCATAATACGTGATGAATACAATGAAATCACTGGTATTGCTCTGGCCCCTTGTGATGCGCGACGCAACGATCAACGAACCAACCAGGAGACCGGTGGTTATGATGAGCGTCTGCACCAGGTTCAAGAGGTTAAGAGAAACTACGGGCATGATTAGCATGTGAAGAGAGGCCAATCACAAGGACACTCACGAACAACCCTCCTCTCCAAAGTCTGATACTCCCCAATCGCCTCTGTATACCTCTGCGCCTCATACTCCTCTCCACCGAAATACTTGACAGTCTCGTAATTGAGCAGGCAATCCGTATGGATCCCACGAGTGGCCTGCACCCATGCCATCAAGACCAACCCCACAGGATGACTCAGCAGAAGACTCACCACATCCCGTTCATTCATCTGCCTCCGTATCCTCGTCCTATACCGCGTCAACAACACACTCGCCCAAATATAAGTAGTCATCACGACCCCAACCACAACGCCCAACGCCGGCTCAAACCTCACCACAAACACCACAAGCGCAACGACCACATCCACGAGCGCAGGCAGCACGGTGAAGCCGATAAGCTCGCCGACACGATTTACTGCGCTTCCCCTATCGAGAATGCGGAGCAACTCGCCGGTCTTGCGTTTGGTGTGCCAGCTGAGGGAGAGAGCGAGGATGTGATTGAAGGAGAGCAGGGACATGCTGCGGTCAGAGTATTGCATGAGGGGGATCCAGAGGCCATCGCGGATGGCTGCGAGACCGCCTGAGGAGGAGAGGAAGCGGAGAACGACGTAGGAGATGAGGTACGGCCATGGGCTTGCGCCGAATGCGGGGAAGGGCGCTATGCCGGGTGTGTCGAAGGTAGTGACGAGGGCGCCGAGTGTAAGAGGGAGCAATGCGTTGACGACGCGTCCGAGAACGAGGATGAGGAAACAGACAAACTGGAAATGGATTGATTAATGACATGGGTGATGGGTTAGTGGGATGTACGTACTGCGATGAATTGCAACTTTGGATAGCGGGAGGGCCAGAGATGGGGTGTTAGGCGGGATATGCGGGTGAAGACTTCGCGCCATGAGGGATCGACGGCTACTTCGCGTGGGGTTGTCTGTGGATGTATTCAGTTGTGAATGGGATGAGAGGTAGCATGACTGACCTTGTTTGGCTCTCGCACGCCTGGAATCGGGGATGCACAGCGGGTGGTGGGGCCGCTTCTGGATACAAAAGTGCCGTATTTGGCGGTACCACTGGGGCCTTCAGGGTCCGCGTCTTCTGGTTGCAACAGCAACGAGTCGTGTGGGACACGTTGTGACATGAGTGGATCTGTCTCATTGGCTTCTTCTGCGCAACCATGTGATTGAACTGAAAGGTAAACGATGCGGGGGAAGAAGAGTGCAACGAGGAGGGGGACGAGCGCAAGTACGCGAGCGAGGGGCAGGACAGCGTGCAAAAGATTCGGAACGCACGACCGAAGTGGTGATGTACAAATGTGATGGGGGTCTGACCAAAAAGGGTTAGGTTGATGATGAGGTAAATGAATTGAATTAATGGAAGCGAAGAACGGACCTGTACCCTTCAAGGACAAGACGACCTGGACGATGTCGAGTGCGAGTGCGAGTGCTATTGCGACCTTGACGCGTCTCCGATTCCAGATCTCGACGTCGTTAGCGTCTTTCCATGCGCCAAGTGCTGCCAACCCGGCATACGCTAGCAAACCCAAAAGACTTGCGATCTCGATGCCAGTGCCTTGGGGCCAGACTTTATTGAGGACAACATAGACGACGTATGCGAGACCATCTGCGAGAAAAGTAAAAGCAGTAAGACTGAGGAGAGCGAGGATGAGAGTTTTTCGTGGAATGGGAGATGTGACGACGACGGAAGTTATAGGACTGGGAGATGGTGGTGAGAGGCGCTTAGTTGAGATGAGGGAGAGGGTGGCTAGGAGAACGACGGAAGGTGACGCGACACGGACAGCGAGGAGAACGGCGGTGGAGAAGACGACTGGGGGCATGGTCGTCGTAGACAAAAGGCCTGCCGAGGAAGCGTTAACGATTAATTTTTTTGATGAGCAGTTCGGTTTTTGATATAAGCTAGTGGCTGTGTAACCTCTCTGTGAAGTCACAACATGAGGCACGCGCGCACACGGAGTAAAGTCAACGAGGCTCACTTACGAGTAAACGACTGACGAAAAGTTGGGCAAGTTTAAACTGAAAAAGTCAGTCGATATGATTTTTTATAACGCATCACTGGACACGAATCTATAAGCCCGGGCATGGAACTCGGCCTGATATTTCGAAATATCTTGTCATTGCTCGTCCTAACACGTGGCAACCCTGGGTCCTATCTAATCCAGCCTCGCCGTTACAGCATGGTTCTTTTGATAGACTGCGCAACTACTGCGACGGTACAAATAGTACGTAGTTCAAACTAACCTTTCACTCGGATCATGTTCTTCATGCCAACAGAATATTAATATTGGCCATGCCTCATGCTAACATCGTGGTCACTCTAAGCCATTCCTTCAAAGTCGTCTTGCCATGTCTCAAAAAGGTACATTCTCTCTCCGTTCTCCATCACTCGTCTGCGATAACGTTCACAGCGCCAACCCCCTTCCAGGTCAAATTTGGGCTCGGCGACAGCGCGCGAATGTCGGGCCCACACCAGGACCGATTCTGTCTCCGAGGTCGCTGTACAGCCCTATGTCCAGGGAGTCCTTCCACGTCACTCTGCCTGATGCTGTAAGTCTTGCTCAATCTGGTACAGACCAAGCCGAATTCAAACCCAACGGGTCCCAGGATAACTATCATCTACTCACGCATAATATCCATCCTCGAACCCCCACATGTGTATTCGCCGGCATTCAAACATATCGCGTTTCGAAATACCTCTTCGTGCTGACATTTCATCATACGTTCGAAGCTCAACGCGCGTCACTCACGTACACTCATGCCGCTTCAATCGCCGATTCACGTTACCTCCAGTTCCACCAATCCCGGATCACGTTATCCTCACTCCTGATTGACGTTACCCAGATACCCCCACTGCCGATCCGCGCCACCCCCCTTGAGGGACCAGGACCCGTTCCTCTTGTGCCAGATCGACCCTCCACATCCCCACGCACTCCATCCCTGACTCACGTCTCTAATCCCCATCGTTCAAAGCCTCACCCCCTTCGTTCAAAGCCTCACCCCCATCCCGACCCAATCCTACCCGTTCATCGCCCCGAGCTCCGAACCCGTACTCACACACCCACGCACCATAACAAGAATCAAACAAAAGAAATTGACGCCCCCATATCAACGAAGGGCCAGGTCCTGACTCCTCGGCCATGATCTACCTCGGGCTCATCCCCTATGCCCGGGTTCATTCCACCATCGAATCGGATATAACCTATCTTATATGCCGGACGGATGACATCATAAAAGTCAGTCTGTGTCAATCTTGCTCACGAGGACTGGGCCGGTCGCTCCGTGCCCATACTCAGAGTGTGGGCGTCAGTCGGCGAGTACACTTGTACCTCAATAAAGTGGTTTGGTTTCTGAAAAGTTTGAACTTGCAGGACACGATGTGGACAGACGTGCGATGTATCAATCTTGATGCACTATTCAACAAGACGCGCACAACCAACGAAAGTTTGTTCGAGCGCGCTAATTTAGGATCGTCCACAGCTCTCACGCTAAACTAACACCCTCCAACAACTTAACTTAAACACTAAACTATATCTTAGCTCACCCCAACAAGCCTTGAAGGGAAAATCTTACGACGCTAGAACCATTCCCCGTGCCCATACACATACAGCTGATCAGAAGTGCGGGCATCAGTTGCGGGAAACTCGGTGAGTATACTTAGACCCGATTAAAGTGGTTTGGTTTGGTTTTTGACAAGTATGAACTTGCAAGACACGATGTGGACTGACGCGCACCTTTGGATGATACAACGAAAGTTTGTTCGGGTGCGCTAATTTAGGACCATTCACCGCTCTCCCACGATCTAAGCTAACACCAACCTTAACTTACACACTTAACTGTATCTTAGCTTACCCCAATAAGCCTTCCGTACCAAGGGGAAACCTAATAACGCTCGAACCATCCATTCCGAATAACGTGTCCACTACACCCGATTTTGGGTGTTCCCTGGACCTCCCCCGCTGTCTTTCCCAGTACTGTACTAGTGCGACAGGAATCCAAATCCAAATCCAAACGTACCAAGTTTATGACACTTTATATCGACGCATTTCCAGCAAGACGAAACGGACACGCGCATCATCGCTACCGTTGGACTATGATCTCCTACCCATATAAAGAGTCTGGGTGGGAGATCATACTCCAATGTGTGGACAGATAGTCAAGCGCGTGTTCAGATAGTCCACCTTTATACGCAGATAGTCCAATTCCAGCAACATCGTTCCATCCCCCAACTCGAACCGCGCTTGCAAGATGAGTCATTCATTCATCTGCAATCATATCTTATTTTTTATTTTTTATCTTGACTCTGATATAATGTCTCTCAGGTGCGCACTACGTTGGCATCGCTGGAAGCTATCCACATTCACGAATTGATCTTGATCTGGAAGTAACATATCCGTCAGTGGGGAGCGGGGAGTAGATTCTAGACGCAGAGGGGACAGTGGTAAGTACTAGTGATCATCATCGGGGGTCATACGCCACGACAGTTCGTGATCAGTTGCAGGGGGAGATATTTAAGATCGATCGATCGCACACACCCGTATGATCGCTTGTGCTATGGTCAAGGACTGTCGCAGTTGCGGCCGTGAGCTACTCTGGCGTCTGGGCTTCGCACTGGTATGTAAGACCTTAGCTAGTACCAACCTTGGTATCTACACCTTCCTCCGACTCGAGCTGCAAGAACAAGAACAAGTTACTACATAGGTAAACTTATTTGGACGCAAGTCATATCAATATGCCGCCCTACTATCGCGCTTTTATCGCTGCTGCACCCCTCTGTAACTTGGATAAAATCACCTCGTTTTCGGAACGGGTTTCCCCGCGGACTGCAGACTGCGTCTCTGGGCTGACTAGTGCTTGAGATAAGTATCTGGACTCGAAGTTGACTGCCTCCGATCAGGCATACGGGTATAGGTGTTGCAGTGGTCATTTTTCATTTGCATTGCGCACGTGAAGTTCAAGTTAACTTTTCCATCCTTATCTCGCCAGCCTTCAAAGCCTTGGGTCCGTTCGGCGCTCGACGTTGACACTGTTGTGGAAAAAAAATATTCAAGATGACGTTGACTTGTGACCTTGCGAGGAACGTGGTGTACTGGCCCTTGTCAAAAATCAGATCAACTCAGTCATGGCCCAGTCATGGCTCGTTGGACGTCGCACTCAGCTTATCCGTAAGAATTGCACCACGAAGAGGGTGGAGACCATCACCTGAGAGTGAGAGAAATTATGTAGAATGCACAAGAGTCACCTCCCAGAATCGGATAATCTGTTAACCCTTCAGGTCGTCAAGACAGCAGCTCCTGAATAGACTCGCTCGTCTCTATTAGTAGTATCATAGATCAGTAACCACTGGACATGCTGGTACAAGCTTCGCCGTGTTGAACGGAATAACCTGATCATCACCTACAAATGGACGGTCCCTCACGAAATGAGAGAGGGGTAAGTGATCGATCAATTTCTTTTCATAGACGGGATGCTGTGCTCTGCGCGAGTCATGGCTATAAATTGATACATGCGGGACTCGGAGCAAACGTTAACGTTGGTACCGCTGGAATCAAAAGACTGCGTGAGTACGCAAGTGCTGGATTCAAATTCTGAAAACTAGGACAGCCGCATGATCGCCGGTACAAAACGCTCGGGAGAGGCAGGGTGGCCATGCAGATAAGCCTGTATGAACCGATTCGAATCATGCCAGTGGCATCCGGCGCTTGCCGATCTGGCGTAAATGAATTTCCCCCTGATTTGAACGATCAACGGTTTTCATTGGCTGACAATGCTGGAGATGTAACTTAACTCTGATCATGACGATTAAGCGCATGCCGCTAACTTACCACATCGTTGGTTTTGATGCGAGTGCCATGGGTGACGGGTCGCGCGCTCGTAGGCCAGACCAATTGTCTGTTCATTTCCAAACAAGCCTCTCTCACTCAAAAAATCGGTCGTAGAATCCGGCCTTGCCTGATCTTGTATTGCGTGATTCCAGCAGTTGAGGAGGTGATAGCCTTGTTGATGACTATCTTGATGAATGTCCAAAGCGCATTCGGGACGCAGCTGCAAAAGGTAGAAAGACCTCATGCACTCGACCGATATGGAGCCGTCAAATTTGAACATTGTCACGACATCCGCCGAACGGTAGCGTGGTGTCATTCAGCAACTTTCGGCTGAACGCATCTGCCAAATAATGGATCAAACTAAAATTGACACCTTTTGACATTCGTACATGGCACTGTCAGACGGGCACGTACTTATGAAACTTTCGGTGCGAATAACAACAACTGTGTAGTGTGGATGTCTACATTGTGATTGGTTGCTCCAGCATCCGTCTTCGCAACAAGGCGTAACCAAAGGGCGGTTCAAGAATACGAAATTGCAAGTGGGTGAATTGTCAAAGTAACAAATTTCTCACCAGTGTGGCCGGACCATGCAGAACCCCGGCACCCATGCCAGGCACGCAGTAGTGCGGTATATGCCGTGGGCGCACGAAGGGAAGGGCCTCCTGCAACCATCGGCGAAAAAGGCGTAGCGGAACCAATGACTGTGAGCACTGTACTGACCCTGAAAAAACAAGCGCAGACCAAGAGAATATTGAGCGAAAAAAATATTGTGCGAGGGCGCAGCTCCTATGTCAATCCGAAACAGAACAGGTGACAGCTGAAAGTGACGCTGAGGTAACAGTTCTTTGGATCCCAGTCATCCAGCGAGGTGAAACGGGTTATAAGCCGTGCGCGGAAAAGAGTGTCAGGATGGCGATGGAAGTCGACGAATAGCGTCGGTTTTGAACTCACCCTCGAATTTTTGTTTGTCTCGCAAATCTGGTATTACTGGGCGGATTCGGAACATGCGTCCACGAGACCTTGCGCCCTGCTCCATCGTTAGCTGATGGATCCGGGCCGAAAAATATTTGTTGCACATACCCGCACCTACCAATTCGAATTTCTGACAGTTGATAACAGCCTGCCAAGTCCTCTTCAACGCCGCGGAAATTCTTCTGGCTCGGAGAATGCCGGCGTTGAAGACCTACAGGCGTGCGTGAGCAGCTCTTCGCGACGTCGTCCGTCAGGTTCGCGTCTTGTCTTGCTGCGCTCCTGATAGACTGTGAGAGATGTGCATCCCACCAAGCTTGTCATTACCGGCATGGAGAAGCGCGTCTGATAAGAAACGATGGCTGTCTCCGTTTCATGTAACAATGTTTGATTCGATGATTGAATGAATGAAGATAAGCCTAGCTCCTTTTGTTCGTGTTGATGCATTTGGAACAAGTTCTGAAATATATACGACTCTAGGACAATTGCTTGATCAAATATTGTCTAACTGACCGAGTGCTTGAATGTGTTAAAGTCTATGTATCGTGAGAGAAAACATACTTACCGCTCGCCAAGCACAATTGAAACGACTCTTTGTGGTGTTCTTAATTAGGAGGCGGAGGTAGCCCGATCAAATGGTCGCTAAAAAAGGAAATTAGTCTAGAGTGCAATGTTAGAGTTCAGACCGGAGTTTGAAATAAAGGGGCTCGAATATAAGGGCGCTCGTCGACGAATCTCTTTCGTTCAAACTCTCTTTCGAACCTCCACGTCCCGTTGCTCTGTGTCTTGGTCTCCGTTTCGTTCAGGTCTCGTGTAACAGTTTTCAAGACTCTATTGTATTACCAGTGATCTCCCTCACTATGTCTGCGCCCTCACAATCAAGTGCAAAAATCTACGTTGGGTCAGTCTATATCGTCTGACTTGATTTTCCAGCGCTTCTCCCGTCTCGCGGCGGAGGGGAGCGAAACTGATTCGTTTACTTTCTTGTTTTCTCCATGTAGAAATTTGAGTTGGAACACCACTGATGACACGTTGCGCAATGTCAGTTATATACGATTGTGACACGCGGGGCATGTTGATTTGGGCTGCTTCGCTATGTCATCTTCGTCTGAAATTGTTTCGAGATGCATGTTCTTACGCGTTTTCGGTCTTGGGACCTTTGCACAATATAGGCTTTCAGCAGCTATGGACCAGTGCTTGACGTGCGCGAGTTATCTTGCCGAGTCTATCATTATTTTGATTGAGTTGATCCGTTCAGTCTATCGTCATGCGTGACCGTGACACCGGTCGTTCGCGGGGTTTTGGTTTTGTCACCTACGGGACGACTGAGGAAGCAAACCATGCGATTGCCAATATGAATGAGCAGGAGCTTGACGGCAGGAGGATAAAAGTAAATCTCGCTAATCCCCGCAGCTCCGGAACTGGAGGCGGCAGCGGCGGCGCAGGATTTGGAGGAGGCTACGGCGGTGGTGGCGGCTATCCTGGTTTGTAGTCTTTGCCGCAGACCCAACAAGCGTGCTGAACACGTTTTCAGGTGGTGGTAGTGGTGGCTACGGTCAGCCTCCTGGTTACGGAGGTCAAGGCGGGTTTGCTGGAGGTCAGCCAGGCTATGGTCAAGGTGGCTATGGCGGCTACCAAGGTGAGCACTATTTCACATTTATCTTTCCATTATAAACACATCTTCCAAGGCGGGGGTTATGGGGGCGGGTTTGCTCCGACTGGCTACGGCGGACAGCAAGGTTATGCTCAGCAAGGTGGAAATGGCAATCCAGGTGGTTACGGCCGCGGTTATTGATCATCTCTGGCACGTATATTCCCTCCCTAATCATCGAGATAAGCTGAGGCATGCGCTACCAGCTCCTCACATATCTTCCCTCGGACATCAATATCATATCATGTTTTTCATGCTCGTTTGCCTCGCTCGTATCTAAACCCTACTCGCACACACCGAGTGTGTTCTTTCTCAATCTCATTTTTAGTCTGAATTCTACCACGATTCAGCTTGTACTTGTATGTTCAGATATATCCATTTCTTTCTCCTCGTCTTCGCGATCATGAAGCACCACCCCATCGTAGCACCCTTCCAGATATAGAAGGAATGACTGTCTTCCTTCTTTGGTCTGCCTACGGTTGACTAGTTTCATGCATGATATTGCTTTGTAGCGTGTGGCCGACAACTAAGGGTACCGATGCTTATAAAGATATCCGAGTCCGAACGCTAACCTTGCAGCAGATGACGTACTTGCCCCATGGCATTCCTCAAGACGTACTCTACAATGATGAGCTACTTAGTAATGTAGGTAAATAACCTGTTGGAGCCAACATGAAAACTGAATGCGAACCGTTTTCATCTAAAAAGATACAGTATGTCATACGTGACCTGCGTTACAAAAACAAGCAAATATAAACCCCACAATATAACCCATCCTATGCTCTGCTACCCACCTCAACAAAAATACTGAGGCGGGCAAAGAGACCCCTGCGAGTCAAAATTAGTCTAAAGAACATAGCTCATCCTCAAAACTCAGTGCCCTTCATGTTGCCTCCACCACCTCCCAGAGCGGGAAGTGCAGATAATCCAGCGTGTCTTCTTTCGTCGCACTCAACGACTCCACCTTCACTTCTTCCTCGTGCCAAGGAACCAAACCCCCTCGCAACGTCGCTGCAACTTGCGTCACTTCCACCACAGGCAACTGTTCCGTCGATGCCATTTTCGGGGCCGTGTCGGTGCGGTAGAAAACTAGAACAGCCAGTGCAGCAATAGAGATGCAGGCCAGCATGAACCAAAAACCAGTAGACTGGCCTTGATAATTCACAGGGCCCCCATGTCTGTCTTGCACACTCGCCTGAATAGAGCCGACGGCAGCCAACCCAACGGCCGAGCCAAGTTGCAGCCCGCAATTGAACATGGCGCCCACGGTGCCTGCCATGGAGGGGGGCGTAGCTTGGAAAATCGCGATGCTGTGAAAGCTGATATAACACCAGTGTTCTGAGAATAAGGTGAATACGCACTTTGCAGAAATGTTGGTTAACATTGCACCTGCGGAACCAATGATGAAGCCGGGGAATACGAGCGACCAGTACTTGCCAGGTCCGTCGGCAAAGGCGAATAAGACAAGTGACGCCATCATCATTAGTGCGCCAAAAAGTATCAACCATTTAGCACTCAGGCCGCTGAGCCACGTCACTCTATTGGCGAAGCTGAAGATAAAGGCGGTGATGCCTATTGGAAGCCTGAAAGAACGAGAATGTGAGATCACTGCACCGCTTTAGGCATACAGCCTTTGCTCACATGTGGATAGCAGAAGACATGGCGCTCCATTGGTAAACATCTTGCCACAGCAACACATACGTGGTGAATATGTTTGCCCACCAGAAATATGGCAGAAGAGCCGTTCCGAACAGAACAGAGAAATTTGGAATGAACCATGTGGAAGACGGTCTGTAAATCAGTCTAAGCCAGGGAAACCTTGAACAATGGAGAAAACATACACGGCGGCGCATCCAACCGGCTGGAGGGCCTCCCAGTAAAAGAATACAGCAGTCGTGGCGATAGAGATGACCAAAGGTACTAGTGTCATGGCTGACCCCCAGCCCGCAATGGAGCCTGATGTTACAGCAAATATAAAGAGTATAACGGCAGCTAACCATGTGCTCAGTATGGTGTGAACAGACGAGTTGGAATTGTAACTGACCAGTAAGAAATGATATTCCGGTGACATCGAGACTCTTGAATTTGGTGAAACCGCTCTCTCGAACCACGGATTTTTTTTGTGGAGGAATAAGAAATGCAGAAACGAACGTGGATGGTATGATTACCGTAGACACAAACCAAAATACCCAGCTCCAGCTGACATATTCAACGAAAAGGGCACCAGTGATTAGACCCAGCACTGAAATGTTCATTGTGAATATTTAGACCGCATTGCGTGGCAGAGGTCGCTCACCGATGCCAATGGCCCCCCAAGCTCCTAACGCTGCAATGGCTATTGCTTGTTGCTTGGGCTCTGGGAAGAGTCCAATGAGCAGTGCTAGAGTCGATGGTACAGTGAGCGATGCGGCTGCAATGATCAAATGAGCATAAAAGTTTATATCTGTAGCGAAGGAACGTAACCGATTCCACTTAGGGCTCTCAGTGCAAGGAATAAGATGCCATCGGAGACAAAACCAAGGCCGATAGAGATTACCCCAAGGATGAATTTTCCGATTAGGAAAGTGTATTCTTCATTAAAAATTAATTCGACGCTCGCCAAGATAGCCTCGGTCAAACTAACTAGGATTGTAGATATCGCTAATTTTTCCGCTCTGAAAATATGTCGTAAAATACTCTCGTCAGCTGATAGACAAAGGTAGGACTCACCATAAGGAGAAAGGATGCAAAAGTCAACTGGTATGCACTGATAATCCAAACTGACTGGCTTTGGGTGAAGTCAAACTTCCGGACAAGGGAAGGGATGGCGGAGAACAATGCCGAGTTGGTGGTGGTATACAGAAACTGTGTAATGCAGAATATCAAAAGCAAAGTATATCTGTGCGCGTTAGAAAGAGTGGAGCGCCGAACAACATGTTCGACATCCCGATCAGAGACTGTGGGTGACTCGCTAGCAAGCGATGAGTCCATCTAGAGTTTCTACGCGTTCAGAGCACCACTGAATATTTTCTAGAAAGAAGAAGTGTGGCAGCCAGGTAGGGAGGGTTCAACTGGGCATTATCCTAGACCATGTTCGCCCCTTTTTATATCAAGTAGCCGCTCCGTGAGCACGGCCCAATAATTTACACAGTAAGCGCTGGACTGCCTCGGTGTTTCCGCAAAGCTCGCTGGTTCTGCCATATCGGATCTGCCATGTCGGGAAGCTTCCAGATATCCAGAATTCTATGATGCTAGGTCGCGGTAGGACCGACCTTCGCTTACCTTGTTCAATGAGTGTTCTCATGAAATTGTATTGCATATGATCATCTTGATCAACTAGAGATATCTTGATAATCTGTTCTGTAAGACCCATTATTAGTAAATGACACGGTCAACTTGAAATCGGCCAACAAGTAAGTAACAGACGGCCACACCCGCGGCTGTCACACCGCACTGATGTGGCCACGTCGACGCTGTTGTTCGATTACCCTGCATCCAAACGCTAAGTGGACCTTTGATACAATAGACACTTGGTAGAATAGCCTCAGTCTTGCCATTAAGGTGTAGGCAGTCCATAATTAAGGACGGTCCGAATACTGTATAGAACTTCAGAAGGATTTCATAATTAATGGGCCACAGTTTCTCCACCGAGGACCATAAGTCACGTGGCACTTAAAGTGAGACTAATTTAGGCCAAGTCCACTTTGCTCCTTAACTCGCAACACAACTCCTACCAATCCTCCATTTTCATAGTCGCGTCAAGATGCCTGCTACACGCTCGGCCAGCCAACAGCGCACTCGTCCACGCGAAAATGAACCATACACATCATCTACGCGAGCCCTATCCAGCCGATCGAAGCCAAAATCAAGTGTGGCTACTGTACCTGAAGTCATCGTTCTGTCTTCGGATGACGAGAATGCCCGACCGAGCAAAATTGGTTCATCATCAAGATCCAAAAGGAAGCTTTCTAATAAGCCGTTTTCGACGGGTGAGGTTTTGGAGATATCGTCCTCGTCGGATGAAGAACCAATGCTTCCCAAAGCTCCGGGAAATGCATCCGAAAGCTCGTCTTGGCAGCGGGAAAATTCGAAATTGAAGCAGGTACGTCTCTACGTATCAGAATTTCAATTTTGTCACTGACGGAAGGCTAGATCAACGAGAAGCTAGAGCAGCAACTCGCTGGCCAGCGCACACAACTCGACGCATCGAGGAAGCGCCTCAAGGAGCAAAGTGAAGAGCTTGCCGCACAATTTCAAGAAATCAATGCTGGACGTAAGGAGATCGAATTGCAACAGGAGAAGCTTGAAGCTTTGCAAGCCAAAGGCACATCAGAATTGTCCATCGTACGTACTCTTGTCCATCTTTCCTCATGTTCTCTCAGCCGTTTATATAGGAGGCTACCAAGTTGGAGGAGGTGCTGTCTTGCGATATATGCGCACATTTGATGTATTCTCCGTACCTGTAAGTTCTCATTTTCCGTTGCTTTCTGTCTACCCAACCATTCTGCCCTAGACTCCTTGACTGCGGTCATTGTTATTGCGAGGGATGCCTCAAAGGCTGGTTTGACGAAACACTCACTAAACATATCCGCGAACATCCTGCGTACAACATGCACCGTGAACCCATGCCTCGAAATTTCCCCCAACTTCTTCAGACCCTTGGTCCATACGTCTCGCATCCTGTTCAGGCTCAACTGCAGGCCCTCTATAATACTTCCCGACAACAGCAGCCGGAGTATACCTGTCCGGGATGTCGAAAGGAGGTTACGGGAAAACCAGTCATAAACTATGTCGTCAAGGACATGGTTTTCAACGTCGGGAGCGTCCTTGGACAACCAGACACTCGCCGGGAGTCTTCTAATATTGGTCGTGGGCAGCGGGCAAGTCCCTTTGACGGCTTTTTCCCTCATAATTAGTGTACTTGACACGCATACTTCAGCCTTCTAAGTTATTTGTTTATTCTATGATACATATGCATATCACAAGCTAAACTATGGTACAGTACCTGCACTGTAGGCATTATTATACCACAATGTGACAAGACAACATGCTGATCCACGACGAGTCGGTAACAAACACAACTACTTTTTCTTTGGTTTTTGCTTCACTTTGGGTTTCTTCGGGTTTGCTGGCATGGGCCCCTCAATTATTTCAACCTCGTCATCATCATCCACAGAAGCCGAAGCCGAAGCCGAAGCCTTTCGTTTGCGCCCTACTGCTGGACCAGAACCAATACCACTATCCCCAGTGCCTTCCCTTGTAGAAACGGCTGACCGATTGCCCGAGAGTGACCCAGGACTACGACGTACTGAGCTAACTGATCCGCGAGAACGCACGGATGAGGTAGGCGACACCCTTCTCGACCCAGGCTTCTGCAATCCGAAAGTAGGCAGATTGCCCAGCTCATCAGCTCCCTCTCCTACCCCACGCTCTCCCGCACGGACGTCGGAGTGCGCTGGAAGACGTGTTTCACGCCAATCTCGACGGAAGACGCTCTCGGCCGTTAGTTTGTCCTCGAAGACACTTTCCAGTCTCGATGGTATGCAACGCTCTTCATCCTGCACATAGCCGATCAGACGGTCGCCTGTGGCCTTCGCCCCGAACAGTTCGAGTGACAGTGAGGCAGTGTTTCGTATCGTGCCATCATCTTTGTCGAGGTTCTCAATCCATTCCCATGGGCGGTTCTGAACGGGCGCGCCATAGACAAGTTGGCCTGTGCTGTCTCGATGAGCATGAGCGAGGTCTTGGACAACTGCATTCGGCCGGAAATGCGGGAAGAGAGTCAGGAGTCGCTCGCGATGTGAACTAGGGAGGGAATAAAGATGGGGTGACTGAATTTTTGTGGGGTGATACTTGAATGGGTCTGGCGATGACGTTTTGGAGTACAGGGCAAGATCTATGAGAACTGTATTTAAACGGGGTAGGAACTCTGCGATTGGAGGTCAACATACCGTCTATAAGGAAGTACAAAGTATCAAGAAGAAGCGCAAACGCAACGGCGTCGTGTGCAGGGCCACATGCATGAATCTGGTATTATGTTATTTCAGAGCTTGCATCCTACGGAATACGTTATATACATACCACGACAAGGTCAAAGAGAACTGGCGCCATTTTCTCGCATATTGCTCGAAACTGCGTCGTCCATATCCCCGGGAAACCGAGATCAAATTGAAGGAGCCGAGCCAGAAAGATAACAGCTTCAGTGAGGATGTGCAGAGAATGATCAGCCGCTTTGGAGAATGACGCGTTTGCGATTTGAAGCGACTCCAGAATGATTTTCGCAAGCCGCTCCTGTGTTGAGACGTCAAGATCCAATCCAGCCCCTTCCTCTCGCAGGGGTTCTGAGACATGTGATAGTACGCGAAGCACCTCGCCTGCGCGACCAACCCGCACCAGTAATGATTCGGGAGTCGAAGGGGTAGGGGCTTGATTAAGAATATCAACGATACTCTTGAAACCGTTATTTATGAACTACTCGTCGCTCTCAGCGTGTGTCAAATCGGAGTATAAAATCACTTACTTTAATCGCCACTGGTCCATCGACGCCCCTCGCCATCTCCGCGATGAAGTATGCTTCTTCTGAGGCCATCGAGTGGTGGAAGATCAAAGATGTCATTTTGTCGAGCGATGCACTTGCACCCTGTTTCGTCGACTCACAAGCAAGCGCCCTTCCGAGTTGCCTCAGCCCAAACTGCAGCTGAACTGCAGTCGCCGCGAGCCTGCACGGACTCAGAACGGATGATATTCTAGTACTTAAGAACGAGTTAACATCTGTATCTACGGTTAAACGTGAATCTCGGAACGCATTTTATACCGTGTCTTCCACGCACCTTCGTTTGGTTCACTTAAAATCATTTTAAGTGCGTTGACAAGCGGTTCGCAAAGCGTTTCTGCAACCATTCCCGACTGAATCGGATGTTCGAAGCCCCTGCGGACAGCATCAAGATTGCGGTAGCATGATTGCCTGATGTCGCGACTCTCGCATGTCCGCAGGCGAAGGTCTCGCGCAATCCCGCGAAGTCCATCTGAAACGACATTATTGTGTTCCAGGAGCACTAAATTTGGTATATTACTGGCCAAAAGAGTGAAATGAGGTTCCCGAAAGGCGTCCTGTCTCCAAGTGTGGATCCGTTGCGCATCAAGGAGCTCTTGTTGGACAATCGGGCTGATAAAACACTCCTCCTGGAGCACGAGCGCGTCAAAAAGCTCACTTGCTGCCTGAATGAAAGTCTCCATGTTCTGTGGCAGGTAGAGCGGGCTTGCATCTGCTCCCAGTTGCCATGCAGGGTAAACTAATCCTTGAAGCAGCGTAGTTGTCGATAGCGCTCCGTGGACGCATAGGAATAGAAGGACGACTCTAAGCACATCCCAGGTTTCGAGCGTCAATCCTAACACTTCACTTTTGCCAGTACCGAGGAACCATTGGAGCACGTCATTATCGATGCCGCCAGGAAGGTGGTGGTCGACATTAAGTAGAAATTGACCATAGCGAAGTGCGTACTTATGACGTCGCTCTTGGTCCTCGCTCATGACGGGGACTTGGCGTAACGAAGCGACAATATTGTCCCAGACTTTCCATGCCCAGTCTCCAGACGTGCGATATCTGTACCAGAGGCTATTTGCGAGAATCGTTGGAGCGTCCGGCTTGGAATCTTCAGCTAGAAGTAAAATTTCGGGCATGACGGACGGAACAACCTCTGGATGGTCTGTCTTAGGAGCCAGTGCTTGTGTGAACGACGCAATATCGTTTTCCACCTGAGTTCTGGCCGTCGCATCTAGCTGTCGTCCATCGTCCATCTCAATAAGCAAGGTCAGGAGAGATCTGGTTTTTGCCCCTTGCGTTCGCAAAAGCAAATGAGTAGAATAGAGTGCAGAAGTAATCATGCCAGTGACGTTCATTGCCGTCCATGTAGTTGCGAAGCGGTGGAAAACTTCCCCGACGGCGGTCAGTAATTCTGCGTGGGATGTCTGGGACAAGACCGAGAGGCTCAGCTGCATAACAGCCGTCAACAATCCAAATGTCGAAAGGAGCAGAATACGCACCTCTAGTAAGGAGCCGTAGCTATGAGTGTACCTGAGGAGTTCGACTGCTGTACTGTATGTCTTCAGAGTGCTGATCTCGTCTAATGATCCCGATCTGCGCGCTCCGTCAATGCGGTCAATTCAAGTGGTTGACTTTGCGCACCTCGAAGCAAATTTATGGAAATTCGGAAGCAACCACTGTTTGAAGGTTCGCACTTGCTCAAAACATGGTGCGTTGAGCACAGTTGGACAACTAGTTCGGAGGGATGACATGGAAACCGAAAGCGGAAGAGTGTTGCCTATGATTCATTAGCAATACGAAACCACATGAAAACGTTGGTCCTACCACCAAACACAAGTGGCAAAATTGCGCGAATTTCCCTTCGCATCTCACGTTCACAGACATCTTCAGGAATCTGTCGTGCACGCGTCCCGTAGACAATAACTTTGCGCTGGTTTAAAAGAGATGACGTCGTGTTGTGTAACGGTATCCAGCGAAGGATCTGGCGATGAAAGGAAGCTGTTTCGTCAGGCTGAAGAATAATGTGAGTCAGAGAAGAACGTTGATATAGTACACAAACCTCGCTGATCGAGAGCCCCCCCTCACCTCTCGCGACGAGCCTTTGCATATAAGCTGCGTAATCAAAGAGCCCACCCTTGATTAATTTCCCGAACAGCCCCGCTACTGCCCTGAGATTGCCAGCCTCCCGGACAACATGTTTGGAGTCGAGCCAATCGAAAAGATGGTCGTGAAGGGTGGCTGAAGATAGTTCGCGGCGTGCGTTGCGTTCGTGATGTGCTTGGAGTAGGGTCACAGCTGCGTACGGTCGATGTGAGCCATACTGCAGTGGCGTCACAGCCCAAGTCAACAAAGTGTCGAGTTTGTCGACAAAACTTGAACTTGATGTGCAATCAGGAATTTGAGAAGAGAAAAACAATATACTGGACATGTCCGTGCTACTGCAGATCGAATTTAGAATTTGAATATCAACCACCAAGGACCCAAGACGCTCGAGTTTTCGTGGTGGGAGATTGCGAAATAGCATAGCGTCGTTGCGACGCTGGATATCTATCAGATTATCAGAAATCAACTGCTGAAAATCACGCCGTCGACAATCACTAGGACCGCTATCAACGGGGCCCGCAAGTACAGAACACAAGAGCAATGAATGTGCTAGCCATGTGCTGGGAGAAACAAATGTGTCCGGAAGGGCTACACAAGTGCGCTGATTTTGGATGTTCAATTGTGTGATAATATGACAGAGGTTAACGCATACCTGAATCAGAGACTTCAAAATCTCTTCAAGCTTGTTCAGGTGACCCTGAGCGGAAGTCGTCTTGACCTGGGATAGTTAGTGATAGATGGATGTATACGGCCATAAAACTGACTTCGTTTAGTTTTGCGATGCACGCGTCTAGAAGTAGTTTCGCGAGTGGGCGCTTTTCAAGAACTCCATCCAGATACTCATCAGCCAAATGTGCTACAAATCCTGCTTGAGCAAGGTTGCAGGCCGCCATTTGAAGGACGAGCCATGTAAGGAAAGTGCGATGATCTACGAGACCTTCATCGTAGAACGGTCGCAATAGTTTAAGACTGGTTTTGTTAGAGAATATTTGAATAGTAGAATCAAACACTGTACCAGTATGTGAAACGGGAAACCCATCGGTCACGACTTTCTGCGTCAGAAAGGACGCCTTTGAATGTCTGTTTGATATTCATTCCGGGTCTAGGTGCACTCGGTAGAGCAATGTCGGCAAGCTGCTTCTTGATATAGCTCGTTACCACTATCGCCCAATCTACGCTGTACTGGGTGGGATTGTAAGACGGTTTGTTTCGCAGGCCAGCCTTTTGTCATATAAATCACGCAGTTGAGATATTACACATCAGCACTTACAGTCTCGTTGGCGCCGAATACTCGAAGAAACCAGACCGCACGAGGTATGGCAACGTTGTTGGTATGGAGAAGGTCAAGTAGATCGTGGCCTTTGGCACCATGTGGCACGCTTTTCCCGAGTTTACTCAAAGGCACATCGGGATTTGCGAGTTCGGCGAACCAGGTCTGTCGCTTGGTATCACTCATGGTCACTCGAGAAGGAATCTTGAATGCTGATGGCCTATAAAAACGTTGGATAAAGTTCAGCACCAAGATAGTCAACTTACTGTATAGGAACTGCACTGTCTGCTTTTCGAGTAAAGATATCATTCATGAGGTGCTCGAGGTCTGCGACCACGCTATGGTCGAACATGCGGCCTCCCTTCTCATCCTGCTGTAGAACTATAACTGCAGCGCTTTGATGCTCATCCTGATAATTATCAGCCGTTAAGCTTGATGCGATCAACCTCAAACTTACAGGCACGGGAAATGGTAACATGAAGCCCTCCTTTATATGTTTGTCGGACAAGACATCCTCATCCTGTCCTGGGCGGGGCGGATGGAAACCAGGGTACCCTAGGAATGGATGAGAATGATTCGGTAGGATTCCTCACGTAGGGTGAAGGTGCTCACCGACATCAGCAGTCCTGTGAGACTTAGGTAGCCAGGGCGGAGGTTGAGACTCGTATATAGGTGACGGTGGCTCTTGTCCGCGCTTATCTTGCTTCATATCCAGGGTATCTCAGCGATTGGTAAAAGTTACAATTAATGGCACTTTATGGACATGCTGGACGAGTTCACCGTGCAAGGCTGCAAATATTGATGAGCTCAGTGCGGCATTAGGGCTGCCAGCGGCCCAGCGCTTCCATTATCTTGGCGACACGTGATCACAACACGTTGACAAAAAATCATATCATTAATAATATTGTTTCGCTGCCATCACATTCGAGGAACCTCATAGTATATAAGTCTCTAACAGAGTCTGCAAGGTCCACCAATGATTGATCATAAGCAATAGAGAACGACTTACTCGTACCCACTCCGTGCATCTCGCGCACCGAGAGCGATTCGGGTTACGCGATCCCCTCCAATGCTTCTATATCCCCCCAAAGTTCAGGCTGTATCAAGCAGCAAGGTTCGTGGGTCGTCAAAGAGATTATATTTCCATCCGAGTGCCAGTATTGATTCTGCACCCACCCCTGCCGTGTGCCCGCCTACTTTTATGCGCCTCACAGCTATCATTGCTAGTCGGGTTATCGTCCCTGTCATTTTTTTTTTACGTATCTATTGGCGCAGTTCTCTACCCCGAGTACCTCGGAGCCTCCACTCAATGGAGTCGGCAGCTTTTGGAGGCATTATCCTTGGCTGACGATAGTTGTCACATTTATAGCAAACGTGCTTTCAGTCAGTCACTACCGCTACGTCTGTACCTCTTTTTCTCTCTCCAACTCACCATTCAACGGGATGTGAAATTTTTCTCTAGTCTTACACTATCGGTCAAGGAGGCACTAAGAATTGGATATGGAAGCACATGTCTAGTCAAGCTAAAAACTGGTATCGCTTTGTCTTAGGGTTCAGATTGACCATATTGACGATGTTCGTCCCCGGGGTGCTGAGGCTCCTGACGGCCGGGTACATCGTCTCTGAGAGCACATGTTAATTGGGTCTGATCGTTCTTGGTTCACCTTTCTGTAGAATTTGCTTCACAAAGCCTCTTGGTTCAAGTTCTATGCGCCCACAGAACCTCAGTTGTTCCAGGAACCTCCCGAAGTAGTCCGTGTACACGTTGGTAAATATCCTTCATTTCCTGACACCCGCTTGCTTATGGTGTCTGCAGATCACTGCGTGGACCTGATCAAATAACGATGATCACATGGGACTGGGTGGAGAGCTACCCTAACTTCGGAAGTCACTTGCCTCGAATTCGCGGTTGACTTCTCCCCCTTATCCTTTCATTAGGGTATGATGCATTATTGCGCATGAGCAAGATCGTACTGCTCGTTCACTACACGTGTTCAGGCGATGGTTGAAGCTTGGTACAACTGCTTGGGTACTTAAAATTAGGTGCTCGCGCCCAAGTGAAAAATAACATTGAGTCCCGGCTCAAACTCACGATGCCCTTCCCTCCTTGATTGCATTCTTTATTCCAAATAGTTTGCGACGGATGTGGCCACAGAAGCGTACAATTTCATTTGCATAATTGCCCCGAGATGAATTCGATAGCTGACTCCACTTCAGAAGTCAAAAGTCACGCGTTGAAGTTTGTTTGACGTTGACGATATTATACACACCTGACGAGTCGTGCAGGAACCTTCGGACGTCAACTCGTCAAAGCAGCTGGACACAAGTGTCCGTTGCGAGCTGAATCCTATCGAGATCTAAACTCGTATGTGCCACGTTTTTAGCGCTGACCCTCTGTTATCGCTGATAAGCACAAGCTTTTCGCGGGGTGCAGCTGATGGAACATTCTTCACCGCCAAGCGCATTGTGCCAGAGCTTCTTGATGCATGCCACATCAAGACAATACATTTATCGAAAACTTAGCGATAAATGAATGCTTACAGGTGCGTATCACTCAACCAGCTTCATAATTGTTTCTTAGATTTTCTTATAATGCACGTGAAGCTGCTAGTGAATTTGCCCTCAAGAAATACGAATTACGTTGTCGGTGTGGTCCTATATTTGTATGATGAGTTTGGGCATCCTGGTCGAGTAATCAGGAAGCCAGGCATCATGTGGTGTCTATCAATTAAAAATGTACTAATCGAAGCTAGGACAAAGATCATCCTTGGATCCAGCCTTCCGTTTTCTGGGAAGTCTCAGATGCATCTGAGGGAACCTGCATTAATAATGTATATTTATAACCCTTCGGGACTCTGATGAGGTCCG